>LR738711.1:8698710-8731707 GCA_902687465.1 Secale cereale
CGCCTGGAGCCCCCGTGGACCCCCTCCGGCCCTACTTTGGCCGCATGGAAGCTTCCGGAACGCTGATTTTTTATATATTTTTCCCGGAATTTTTCTGGCAATTTTCGTAATGGGAAAACCTGAAATACAAAAACAGCAGAAAACAGAAACTGGCACTGGGGTGCACTGAGTTAATAGGTTAGTCCAAATATGATCAAAAGTGTATGGAAGTGTATAAATATCATAGCAATATCACCCAAAAGAGGCATGGAGCAAGCAGAAATTATAGATACGTTTTGGACGTATCAACATCCCCAAGCTTAATTCCTGCTCGTCCTCGAGTAGGTAAATGATAACAAGAATAATTTCTGTGGTGACATGCTATTAACCATATAGGACTTTTTCATAGTCACATGACAAAAGCTTACTGAGACAATGAATCTGTAGTAATTAAGTTGCCTCATGAGAAAATCACAAAGAACTGAAAGTTTTACAATATGATACTGAAATATCAAATAGATTTGTAATGAGCATGGTGTGCAAATATGATAAAGTGATATCTCGCTTGCCCCCTTTAGTGAAGCAAAACATAAATGCAGAGGCACCTCCAAGGTTTAAGTGATGACTAGATACAATAATTTCAGAATAAACGATATCACAATCATGCAAAAGACAATGCTACTTTGGGACAATGCACATTACACTCAGAATGACAATCATGCTCTCAGTAGTTGGTGCTTTAAAAGAAGGTGGAGACTCTCGAGCCGTGGCTTTTGTTGGCAAGGTTGAAAACCCGTAGTCAGAAACAAAGACAAAACATGTACCAGAGCTCTTGGTTTTAAAAACAGAGGTAATAAATTTTTTTTTTAGATTATGCATGTTTCGTCAACGAATGCTAGCAGACAACTCAATCACTTCTTGAGATGGACAAGTTTCGAGGAACGGCTCCCGAATGAGGACGATCACATCCTCTTAATCTCCTTTGTTTATCACTGCCAAAGTTTTCTGATTTCTCATGAACAAAGCGTGAAGGAGGGTTTGTTTGTTATATTATTTTTGAGCCGGGCGCACTCGATGCCAGTTCCTTCTCGTATTATGGGTTTGCACATTATACATGCAATCCCGGGGTGAAGCTTGTCCAACTTAAAAAGATCATGAATTAACTACTACTTCCTCATGAACTTAAAACAGAGGCACACAATAAGAATGCTTTTCTTTGAATAATTTCGAGATGGTACATGCAAGTCTCCGTTAGGAATGACAGGTAAATACCATGTAGGAAGGTAGGGTAGACTCATATGGCATAACTGGTTTAAAAGAATTTGGATGCACAAGCAGTCAGTCCGCTTAGTACAGGTGGAGGTTAGCAAAAGACTGGGAGCGACCAACTAAGAGAGCAATGACGGTCATAATCATGCAGAGCGACAAAACAACATTGAATCAGGCATGGAAGTTATATCGCTACTCAGAAATAAAAGATCATCAAGGCTTGACAGACTTTCTTTATAGTCTTAAATATGCGTGAGCATACGCCAAGTCAATCAAAATAAATTCTTGAAGGAAGATATTACTAAACCATACCACATCATAGGCAAACAAATCATGTTGGTACTCCAATAACACATTGGGAACCCCCAGCTATTTGAGACTAACCATAAAAAAACATGAACTACTAAGCACCATTATGCACGTAGCATTTTTATCATAGACATATCAACCAATGCAACAGAAGCAAACTCTCTTAATGAGATAAGCATGGTAACTAAAGAGAGTTCAAGCAACCAACTAAACAAAAGCTCTTTAAAAAGATAAGCATGAAAACTAAGAGTTGAACATGATAGTAGCTATTGAAAGACAAAGAACACACACAGCAAAGATAGACATGAAAATTCTATGTTATGTTCTAGGTTGAAGTGGAGCGTGTTTCTCTCCCACACAAAGAAAGCTGAGTTCCGACTTGTTATGAAAAGCTAACGAAAACTAAAAAGGAACTAAAAGCAAGACGCTCCAAGCATAGCACATAACACATGAAGTGATAAAAATATAGTGGAACGAAAGACGAACTGATAATGTTGATGGAGAAGGGGATGCACGGGGGCATCCCCAAGCTTAGACGCTTGAGTCTCCTTGAATATTTCTTGGGGGTGCATGGGGGCATCCCCAAGCTTGAGCGTTTGACACTCCTGAATCTTTTTATCATCTTCTCTCGCACACTTGAAAACTCCCTTCATACATAACTCATCATAATCTGATTAGCGAGGTTAGTACCCATAATAAAATAATTGTTCCTTGCTGGAAATAAGGATATTCTTGAAGGTCTACTGTTTCTCAAGTTTGCCAAAAGGTTTTTGCAAAGAAAAAGCAAGCTCAAGGTTTGCAAAACGAAGGAAAGGCAAAACAGGACAGAATCTGTGAAAAACAGAACAACAGGTAGTAAATGATTTTTTCGGGGCACTTCTGCAACTCTAATAAAAAAAACTCAGAACAGACGCACGAAAGACAATTATATAGAGCACGCTGTCGAAACAATTCAGACCAAAAAGATGATCTGGTGATTTTATACGAATTCTATCCAAGGACAGAATCTGTTTCCTGGACAGCACGTCACAACTTTTGAACTTTCTTGCAATCAGAGGCTACTCTTGGCACAAAATTGAAAAGCAAAGATACAATGATGATGCTACTGTAGTAACAACATCAAGACACAACAAAAGCAAAATACAATTTTATTCATTGTGGGCTGCCTCCCAAAAGCGCTTTCTTTTATGCCTTTAAGCTAGGCATAAGACTTTAATGATGCTCTCGTAGGAATAAGAGTTGAAGAACAAAAGAGAGCATCAAGAAGCAAATACCAAACACATTTAAGCCTAACATGCTTCCTATGCATAGGAATATTGTAATATAATAATTCATTGAATCACAAAGCAACTAGCATAGGAAGGCAAAACAAGCATAACTTCAAAATATTCACCATAAAGAGAGGAAACTTCTTATTATTAAGATATTTAGAACCAAGTCTCCCTCTCTCATTATAAATTTCAATGGCATCATGGATGAACTCAACAATATAAGCATCACATAAAGCATTGTTACCATGATCCACATGCAAAAAGGTACTCTCACTCTCCACATAAGCATAATCTTTCTCATTGGTAATAGTGGGAGTAGGACTATCATAAACAACTTGAACACTATAGAGTAATTGTATATTAGGAGGGTGGTATTCAACAAGGGAGTAATTCCCTCCATGATTATGACAAGTTTCATAAGGATAATTTCTCCTTATGTCATAGGTACCTTTATAATCACTATAGATTGGAGTTATAACATCATCATGGTAGAGAAGAGCATTATCATTGCTAGCAACTATATTTGTAAACATGTTGTCTTTATTCTTACTAGCAAGAGAATTATCAATTATCACATCACTAGTGGGTAAAGGATTTGCAATCCTATCATCCCCAAGCTTAGAGCTTCCCATATCTTCACCTTCAGAGTTGGTACCAAAAAGATTTTCAAGATCATAAGTAGCATTATCATCATTTTCCCAATCACAATAAGTAACATGCATGTCATAATCAAAATCATCTTCAATACTACCTACGGACGTATCATCAAGATGATAATTAAGGCAATAAACTTCACCTTCTTCTTTAAACTTACAACCGTTAGGATAAAAGTTGATGGGAGGAATATGCTCAGGCCAGGTTGATACCCATTCTTCTTCCTTCTTGCTCCTCTTCCTCCTCCTCTTCTTTTTCTTCTTCTTCACCTTAGGAGGGAGTGGTTGGAGATGAAGCTTCTCCACATATCCTGGTTTATCATTAGAAACAATAGGGGAAACTTGGGAGAAACTCTCCTTTTTATTAGCAGAAATATAAGAGACATTTTTATACTTTGGTAAAGTTCCCTCCTTTCTAATCTTACTTATGTAATCATTTTCATGGCAATTAACAACACAATAGAGATGGCAATTTTGCAAAGTGTTTTTTATTCCTATGGCATTAACATCTAGCCAAGAAGTCTTTTCTGATAACTCTTCACACATCAAAAATAACATAAGCTCATCATAAAGATCAGAGGTGATCATGTTATCACACAACCGGTTAACAGTTATGTTTTGAAAGTTCATGCATTGAAAATTAAAATGACCCTCTATACGGCAAAGTTAACAAGTAAAAGGATAAAGGTCACACAATTCTCTAACAATTTCATTTAAATCTCTGACCCAAGTGATTGTTCTTTCATGCTTATGTTGCTTACAATACTTCTCTTCTTCAATCATAGGCCTTTCACAAGGTCTATCCACTCCACAAAAATTAACATGCTTATATAAAACTTCATTTTTAGGAATTGGATCATGCATGTTGCAATCATCATGAACAATTTCATTTTCTTTGCAAGTCTCTTTAAAAGTTTTATGATACTTGATCCAATCCTCCTTAGGCATATTAAGATGTGAAGCAAAAGATTTGAGGAAATCAACAAGGAGTTGAGAATCAAGCCCAAACTTAGCACTAAACTTATTAAAACTTGTAGTTTCAACAAAGGACTTAATGCAATCATACTCATAAATTATACCTGGCTCTTTACCTTTGTCGATCTCCCAATCTTCAGTGTTGCGTTGAATTCTTTCAAGGAGTTCCCATTTAGCATCAATCTTTTTGTTTGTGAAAGAACACATAGAGGAAGCGTCGAGCAAATCTTTATCCTGCCGAGAAAGCCTCGCATAGAAATTAGTAATAATCATATCTTTGGGGAGCCCATGGTTAGGACATTTTAGCATTAACGTTTTCAGTCTCCCCCAAGCTTGAGCTATGCTCTCTCCGTCATGAGGATAGAAATTATAAACATAATTCCTATTCTCATGGACTTCATGAAGAGGATAAAACTTGGAGTAAAAGAGAGACTGGATCTCTTCCCAATCCAGCAGGTGAGAGTCATCTAGTAGCCTATACCATTCTAATGCTTTTCCTTTCAGTGACAAGGCAAATAATTTCCTCATGACAAACTCCCTTGATACACCTGCAAGCTTAAATAATGAACATAGTTGTGACAGATATAGCAAGTGTTCACCGGGATGTTTGTCTCCTGCATAACGATTAGCCAAAACATAATCGATAATACCAGCTGGTATTTTATAGGGCACAATTTCAGTAGGGGGAGGAGCAACCACCACAGGTGTGGGGCGTCTTCCCACAAGCAACGATCCAATAGCAAGGTTGTCCATAAGCATAACTAGTGAAATAAAAACAAGAAACAAAAAGATTTAATTGCAAGATCTAAAGATATACCTTCAAGCGCTCACTTCCCCGGCAACGGCGCCAGAAATAGCTTGATGTCTACACACGCTTCTACTCTTGTAGACTATGTTGGGCCTCCAAGCGCAGAGGTTTGTAGGACAGCAACAATTTCCCTCAAGTGGATGACCTAAGGTTTATCGAACTCAGGGAAGTAGAGGTTGAAGATGGTCTCTCACAAGCAACCCTGCAACTAAGATACAAGAAGTCTCTTGTGTCCCCAACACACCTAATACACTTGTCAGATGTATAGGTGCACTAGTTCGGCGAAGAGATGTTAAATGGCAAGTGATATGGATGGCAAAACAAAGTAATATAAATCTGTAATAAAAAGTGCAGCAAGCAAACAAGTGGTAAACGTGAGCACAAATGGTATTGCAATGGTGGAAACAAGGCCTAGGCTTCATACTTTCACTAGTGGCAACTCCCAACAACATTAACATAATCGAATCACATGATATTTCCCATAAAACATGCAATGGAGACGCACCCGGAGGTCATTCCTTCGTGGTCAAAAGAGGACGAGAATTATGTAGGGCTACAAAAGCACACCTCAAAGTTCGTAGTTCTCAATCTAAGGATTTCCCAATGTCACCGCGGCCATCCAAAGAGAGTCCCACAATCACCACAACATATCTAAAGGATAGTCAAAGACAAGCACCAAGAGACTCTCAATCTTCAATCAACACACAAGAGAGGAAATCACTCATGAAAATATTGTTCTAATCCATGTCCAATAGACCGCTGTCACCTTGGTCTCGGGGATTATACTAGATAAAGACAAGTGAGTACATCAATCCAATACATAGAGGAAGGGGAAATATCATGGGATCACCCTAGATTAACATAGCCTATGATCACAACGAAGATCACATCATGGGAGAGAGAATTGACCACATAGCTACTGGTAAGAACCTCAGCCCCGAGGAGGAACTACTCCCGCATCATGGAGGGAGGAAGCAACGTCGATGGAGATGAATCCGGGGGCACTTCCCCGTCCCGGCAGGGTGCCGGCGCAGGAATTCTGGTCCCCCGAAGCTTGATGGCGATGGCGGCGGAGATCGGAATCGCGTTTGGAGAAAAGGGGTCCGGAATCAGGGTTTCCTCGACGGATGTTAAATATATGCCAAAGGGGGTCGCCAGAGGAGGTCAGGGGGGCCCAGGCGCCCCCCCGGCGCGGCCTAGGGGGGCGCCTGGAGCCCCCGTGGACCCCCTCCGGCCCTACTTTGGCCGCATGGAAGCTTCCGGAACGCTGATTTTTTATATATTTTCCCGGAATTTTTCTGGCAATTTTCGTAATGGGAAAACCTGAAATACAAAAACAGCAGAAAACAGAAACTGGCACTGGGGTGCACTGAGTTAATAGGTTAGTCCAAATATGATCAAAAGTGTATGGAAGTGTATAAATATCATAGCAATATCACCCAAAAGAGGCATGGAGCAAGCAGAAATTATAGATACGTTTTGGACGTATCACCACCCTAAGTCATCGAGACCCTAGGGAAAACGCGGTGTGCCCAGACCCCAAATGCAGATCTAGGCGACGTCCAATAGAGGACGCGCCTGAGGCGCCAACTGCTACCCCTCTAGTCGCCCGCACGACGAAGAAGGGAGCCACCATCGCCGACATGGCGCCCGCAGCCCACCGGAGAGCCAACCATGCGACACACCATCCGGAGCCGCTGCTCTGGCATCCAAGTCCAAGTCCTCACCCACCGCCCACACCACAAAGTACCAGCCACAGTAGAAAGAGTGAAAGTCCATATATTTCACTCCTAGCCCGGTATGAGCCATGGAGGCTGGGCCGGTGCTACTTCTCGAGCTTGCGTTGTATTCCCTCGAAGAGGCACGGGTGATGCAGCACAGTAGCGTAAGTATTTCCCTCAGTTTTTGAGAACCAATGTATCAATCCAAAATGAGACCACACGCGAGTCCCTCGCACCTGCACAAACAAATAAGAACTTCGCAGCCAACGCGATAAGGGGTTGTCAGTCCCTTTACGATCACTTACGAAAGTGAGATCTGATAGATACGATAGTTTGATATTTTTGGTATTTTGGGTATAAAAATAGAAAGTAAAAACAGCAAAGTAAAGTAGATTGTAGATTGATATTTTTGAGAATAGACCCGGGGGCCATATGTTTTACTAGTGGCTTCTCTCATGATAGCAGAATTCTACGGTGGGTGAACGAATTACTGTCGAGCAATTGATAGAAAAGCGAATAATTATGAGAATATCTAGGCATGATCATTATATATAGGCATCACGTCCGTGATAAGTAGACCGAAACAATTCTGCATCTACTACTATTACTCCACACATCGACCGCTATCCAACATGCATCTAGAGTATTAAGTTCATAAGAACAGAGTAATGCTTCAAGCAACATGACATGATGTAGAGGGATAAACTCAAGAAATATGATATAAACCTCATCCTTTTATCCTCGATGGCAACAATACAATATGTGCCTTGCTGCCCTTGTTGTCACTGGGAAAGGACACCGCAAAATTGAACCCAAAGCCAAGCACTTATCCCATTGCAAGAACTATAGATCTAGTAGGCCAAACCAAACCAATAATTCGAAGAGACTTGCAAGGATATTATAATCATACATAAAAGATTTCAGAAAAGAATCAAATATTGTTCATAGATAATCTTGATCATAAACCCACAATTCATCGGATCTCGACAAACACACGTAAAAAGATTTCATCGAATAGATCTCCTCGAAGATCGAGGAGAACTTTGTATTGAGATCCAAAAAGAGAGAAGAAGCCATCTAGCTAATAACTATGGACCCGAAGGTCTTTGGTAAACTACTCACAACTCATTGGTGAGGCTATGGTGTTGATGTAGAAGCACTCCGTGATGGATACCCCCTCCGGCGGAGCTCGGGAACAGGCCCCAAGATGGGATCTCACGGGAACAGAAGGTTGCGGCAGTGGAATTAGGGTTTTCTTTGTTTCCTCGATGTTTTCAAGGTACATGGGTATATATAGGAGGAAGGAGGGCATGGGGGAGCCAGAGGGGGCCCACGAGGGTGGGGGCGCGCCCAGGGGGAGGGGCGCGCCCTGGACCCTCGTGGCCACTTGTCTTGTTCCCTCGCATGTACTCCAAGTCTTCTGGGTAGATACGGTTCCAAAAGTAACTCTCCCGAAGGTTTCATTCCATTTGGATTCCGTTTGATATCCCTTTTTTGCGAAACACTGAAATAGGCAAAAAAACAGCAATTTGCACTGGGCCTTGGGTTAGTAGGTTAGTCCCAAAAATAATACAAAAGTGTAAAATAAAGCCCATTAAACATCCAAAACAGAATATATAATAGCATGAAACAATCAAAAATTATAGATACGTTGGAGACGTATCAAGCATCCCCAAGCTTAATTCCTTCTCGTCCTCGAGTAGGTAAATGATAAAACAGAATTTTTGATGTGGAATGCTAACCAACATAATTCTCAATGTAATTCTCTTTGTTGTGGCATGAATGCTCAGATCCGAAAGATTCAAGATAAAAGTCTATATTGACATAAGAATAATAATACTTCAAGCATACTAACAAAGCAATCATGTCTTCTCAAAATAACATGGCCAAAGAAAGTTCATCCCTACAAAATCATATAGTTAGGTTATGCTCCATATTCGTCACACAAAATACTCCAATCATGCACAACCCCGGTTTCAGCCAAGCACTTGTTTCATACTTTTTTTCCAAACTCTTTCAACTTTCACGCAATATTAGAGCGTGAGCCTTGGACATAGGACTATGTGGAATAGAGTGGTGGTTGTGGAGAAGACAAAAAGAGGAAGATGGTCTCACATCAACTAGGCGTATCAATGGGCTATGGAGATGCCCATTGATGTCTACACACGCTTCTATTCTTGTAGACTATGTTGGGCCTCCAAGCGCAGAGGTTTGTAGGACAGCATCAATTTCCCTGAAGTGGATGACCTAAGGTTTATCGAACTCAGGGAAGTAGAGGTCGAAGACGGTCTCTCTCAAGCAACCCTGCAACTAAGATACAAGAAGTCTCTTGTGTCCCCAACACACCTAATACAACTAGGAGTTGTATAGGTGCACTAGTTCGGCGAAGAGATGGTAAAATATGGATGATAGTAGTGGCAAAGCAAAGTAATATAAATATGTAATAAATAGTGCAGCAAGCAAACAAGTGGTAAACGTGAGCACAAATGGTATTGCAATGGTGGAAACAAGGCCTAGGCTTCATACTTTCACTAGTGGCAACTCCCAACAACATTAACATCATCGAATCACATGATATTTCCCATAAAACATGCACTCGGAGGTCATTCCTTTGTGGTCAAGAGAGGACGAGAATTATGTAGGGCTACAAAAGCGAACCTCTAAGTTTGTAGTTCTCAATCTATGGATTTCCCAATGTCACCGCGGCCATTCAAAGAGAGTACCACAATCACCACAACATATCTCAAGGATAGTCAAAGACAAGCACCAAGAGACTCTCAATCTTCAATCAACACACAAAAGAGGAAATCACTCATGAAAATATTCTTCTAATCCATGTCCAATAGACCGTTATCACCTTGGTCTCGGGGATTATACTAGATAAAGACAAGTGAGTACATCAATCCAATACATAGAGGAAGCGGAAATATCATGGGATCACCCTAGATTAACATAGCCTATGATCACAACGAAGATCACATCATGGGAGAGAGAATTGACCACATAGCTACTGGTAGAAACCTCAGCCCCGAGGAGGAACTACTCCCGCATCATGGAGGGTGGAAGCAACGTCGATGGAGATGAATCCGGGGGCACTTCCCCGTCCCGGCAGGATGCCGGCACAGGAATTCTGGTCCCCCGAAACTTGGTGGCGATGGCGGCGGAGATCGGAATTGCTTCTGGAGAAAAGGGTTCTGGAATCAGGGTTTCCGCAACGGGAGATAAATATATGCCAAAGGGGGTCACCAGAAGCGGAGAGGGGGGCCCAGGCGCCCTGCCTAGGCGGCCAGGGGTGGGGCCGCCTGGGCTGGCCGCCTGGGCTGCCCCTGGCTCCCCTCTGGCCCCACTTCTGGGGCGTGGAAGCTTCTGGAGCGCTGATTTTTTATATATTTTTCCCGGAATTTTTCTGGCAATTTAAGTAATGGGAAAACCTGAAATACAAAAACAGCAGAAAACAGAAACTGGCACTGGGGTGCACTGAGTTAATAGGTTAGTCCAAATATGATAAAAAGTGTATGGAAGTGCATAAATATCATAGCAATATCACACAAAAGAAGCATGAAGCAAGCAGAAATTATAGATACGTTTTGGACATATCAACATCCCCAAGCTTAATTCCTGCTCGTCCTCGAGTAGGTAAATGATAACAAGCATAATTTCTATGGTGACATGCTACCAAAGAGTCTTTCACAATCACATGACAAATGCTTATTGAGATAATGAATCTTTAGTAATTAAGTTGCCTCATGAGAATATCACAAAGAACTGAAAGTTTACAATATGATACTGAAACACTCAATAGATTTGTAGTGAGCATGGTGTGCAAACATGACAAAGTGATACCTCGCTTGCCCCCCTTTAGTGAAGCAAAACATAAATGCAGGAGCACCTCCGAAGTTTAAGTGACGACTAGATACAATGATTTCAGAATAAGCGCTATCACAATCATGCAGAAGACAATGGTACTTTGGGACAATGCACATTACACTCAGAATGACAATCATGCTCTCAATAGTTGGTGCTTCGAAGAAAGAAGGTGGAGACTCTCGAAACGTGGATTTTGATGGCAAGGTTGAAAACTCGTGGTTGGAAGCAAAGACTAAACATGTACCAGAGCTCTTGGTTTTGAAAATAGAGGTAAAAATGATTTTTGGGAGGTGCATATTTCGTCAACGAATGTTAGTAGACAACCCAATCACTTCTCGAACTGGACAAGTTTCGAGGAACGGCTCCCGCACGGGGACGATCACATCCCCTTAATCTCCTTTGTTTATCACTGCCAAAAGTTTTCTGATTTCTTATGAACAAAGCGTGAAGGAGGGTTTGTTTGTTGTATTATCTTTTATGAGCCGGGCGCACTCATGCCAGTTCCTCCTCGTATTAGGGGTTTGCAGATTAGACATGCAATCCCGGGGTAAAACTTGTCCAACTTAAAAAGATCATGAATTAACTACTACTTCCTCATGAGCTAAAACAGAGGCACGAAAAAGAAATGCTTTCGAATAATTTTGAGATGGTACAAGAAAGTCTTCGTTAGGAATGGCAAGTAAATACCATATATAGGAAGGTATGGTGGACTCATATGGCATAACTGGTTTCAAGGATTTTGGATGCACAAGCAGTCAGTCCGCTTAGTACAGGTGAAGGCTAGCAAAAGACTGGGAGCGACCAACTAAGAGAGCAATGACGGCCATAATCATGCAGGGCGACAAAGCAACATTGAATCGGGCATGGAAGTTATATCACTACTCAGAAATTAAAGATCATCAAGGCTTGATAGACTTTCTTTACAGTCTTAAATATGCGTGAGCATATGCCAAGTCAATCAAAATAAATTCTTGGAGGAAGATATCACTAAACCATACCACATCATAGGCAAACAAATTATGTTGGTACTTCAATAACACATTAAGAACCCCCAGCTATTAGAGACTAACCATAAGAAAACATGAACTACTAAGCACCATTATGCACATAGCATTTTTATCATAGACATATCAACCAGTGCCACAGAAGCTAACTCTTTTAACAAGATAAGCATGATAACTCAAGAGAGTGCCAGAAGCAACAACCTAAACAAAAGCTCTTAAAAAGATAAGCATGAAAACTAAGAGCTAAGCATGACAGCAGCTATGAAAAGATAAAGAATACACACAAGAAGATACGCATGCAAGCCTATGTTGTGTTCTACAGTGGAGTGGGGCGTGTTTCTCTCCCAAACAATGAAGGCTAGGATCCAACTTGTTAAGAACAGCAAGTAAAACTAAATAAAACGAAAAAGGAAACTAAGAGCAAGACGCTCCAAGCATAGCACATAACGCATGAAGTGATTAAAATATAGTGGAACGAAAGAGGAACTGATAATTGTTGATGGAGAAGGGGATGCATGGGGGCATCCCCAAGCTTAGACGCTTGAGTCTTCTTGAATATTTCTTGGGGGTGCACGGGGGCATCCCCAAGCTTGAACGTTTGACCCTCCTGAATCTTCTTTTATCATCTTCCCTCGCACACTTGAAAACTCCCTTCATACATAACTCATCATAATCTGATTAGCGAGGTTAGTACCCACAATAAAATATTTTTTCCCTACTGGAAATAAAGATAATCTTGAAGATCTACTGTTTCTCAAGATTTCCAAAAGGTTTTTACAAAGAAAAAGCAAGCTCAAGGTTTGCAAAACGAAGAAAAGGCAAAACAGGACAGAATCTGTGAAAAACAGACCAACAGGTAGTAAATAATTTTTTCGGGGCACTTCTGCAACTGAAATCAAAAAACTCAGAACAGACACTCGAAAGCCAATTGTATAGAGCACGCTGTCAAAAAAATTCAGATCAAAAAGATGATCTGGTGATTTTATACGAATTTTTCTGTCCAAGGACAGAATCTGTTTTCTGGACAGCACGTCACAACTTTTGAACTTCCTTGCAATCAGAGGCTAAACTTGGCACAAAGCTGAAAAATAAAGATACAATGATGTTGCTACAGTAGTAACAAACATCAAGACCACTAAAAACTGAAAGAAAAAACTGAAAGCAAAGATAACAAGGGTTGTCTCCCTAGAGCTCTTTCTTTATAGCCATAAAGATAGGCTTAAGACTTTAATGATGCTCTCGTAGGAATAAGAGTTGAAGAACAAAAGAGAGCATCAAGAAGCAAATATCAAACACATTGAAGCCTAACATGCTTCCTATGCATAGGAATATTGCAATAAGAATAATTCATTGAAGCACCAAGCAATAAGCATAGGAAGACAAAACAAGTGCAGCTTCAAAACCTTCAACATAAAGAGAGGGAACTTGATATTATTGAAATATCTATAAGCATATGTTCCCTTCTCATAATAATTTTCAGTGGGATCACGAATAAACTCAACAATATAAGCATCACATAAAGCATTGTTACCATGATCCACATGCAAAAAGGTACTCTTACTCTCCACATAAGCATAATCTTTCTCATTGGTAATAGTGGGAGTAGGACTATCATAAACAACTTGAACACTATAGATTAATTGTGTATTAGGAAGATGGTGTTCAACAAGGGAGTAATTCCCTCCATGATTATGACAAGTTTCATAAGGATAATTTCTCCTTATGTCATAGGTACCTTTATAATCACTATAGATTGGAGTTATAACATCATCATAGTAGAGAAGAGCATTATCATTACTAGCAACTATATTTGTAAACATGTTGTCTTTATTCTTACTAGCAAAAGAATTATCAATTATCACATCACTAGTGGGTAAAGGATTTGCAATCCTATCATCCCCAAGCTTAGAGCTTTCCATATCATCAATTTCAGAGTTGGTACCAAAAAGATTTCCAAGATCATAAGTAGCATTATCATCATTTTCCCAATCACAATAAGTAACATGCATATCATAATCAAAATAATCTTCAATAGTACCTACGGACGTATCATCAAGATGATAATTAAGGCAATAAACTTCACCTTCTTCTTTAAACTTACAACCGTTAGGATAAAAGTTGATGGGAGGAATATGCTCAGGCCAGGTTGATACCCATTCTTCTTCCTTCTTGCTCCTCTTCTTTTTCTTCTTCTTCACCTTAGGAGGGAGTGGTTGGAGATGAAGCTTCTCCACATATCCTGGTTTATCATTAGAAACAATACGGGAAACTTGGGAGAAACTCTCCTTTTTATTAACAAAAATATAAGAGACATTTTTATACTTTGGTAAAGTTCCCTCCTTTCTAATCTTACTTATGTAATCATTTTCATGGCAATTAACAACACAATAGAGATGGCAATTTTGCAAAGTGTTTTTTATTCCTATGGCATTAACATCTAGCCAAGAAGTCTTTTCTGATAACTCTTCACACATCAAAAATAACATAAGCTCATCATAAATATCAGGGGTGATCATGTTATCACACAACTGGTTAACAGTTATGTTTTGAAAGTGCATGCATTGAAAATTAAAGTGACCCTCTATACAGCAAAGTTCACAAGTAAAAGGATAAAGGTCACACAATTCTCTAGCAATTTCATTTAAATCTTTGACCCAAGTGATTGTTCTTTCATGCTTATGTTGCTTACAATACTTCTCTTCTTCAATCATAGGCCTTTCACAAGGTCTATCCACTCCACAAAAATTAACATGCTTATATAAAACTTCATTTTTAGGAATTGGATCATGCATGTTGCAATCATCATGAACAATTTCATTTTCTTTTCAAATCTCTTTAAAAGGTTCATGATGCTTGATCCAATCCTCCTTAGGCATATTAAGATGTGAAGCAAAAGATTTGAGGAAATCAACAAGGAGTTGAGAATCAAGCCCAAACTTAGCACTAAACTTATTAAAACTTGTAGTTTCAACAAAGGACTTAATGCAATCATACTCATAAATTATACCTGGCTCTTTACCTTTGTCGATCTCCCAGTCTTCAGTGTTGCGTTGAATTCTTTCAAGGAGTTCCCATTTAGCATCAATCTTTTCGTTTGTGAAAGAACCCATAGAGGAAGCATCGAGCAAATCTTTATCCTGTCGAGAGAGCCTCGCATAGAAATTAGTAATAATCATATCTTTGGGGAGCCCATGGTTAGGACATTTTAGCATTAACGTTTTCAGTCTCCCCCAAGCTTGTGCTATGCTATCTCCGTCATGAGGATAGAAATTATAAACATAATTCCTATTCTCATGGGCTTCATGAAGAGGATAAAACTTGGAGTAAAAGAGAGACTGGATCTCTTCCCAATCCAGCAGGTGAGAGTCATCTAGTAGCCTATACCATTCCAATGCTTTTCCTTTCAGTGACAAGGCAAATAATTTCCTCATGACTCCATCTCTTGTCAAACCTGAAATCTTAAACAACTCACAAAGTTCTCTAAGTTTCAACAAATGAATACTCGGATTTACTATCCCATCATAACAATCATTCCTAATTATTTCAATTATCCCAAGTGGTATTTGGAACGGGATACATTCAGTAGGTGGAGGAGACTTCTCTACCACGGGTGTGGTAAAGCGGCCTTCCCCAAGCAGCGAACTAAGAGTGCGGTTTTACATAAACATAACTAGTGAAACTAAAAACAAGAAACGAAAAGATTTAATTGCAAGATCTAACGATATACCTTCAAACACTTACTTCCCCGGCAACGGCGCCAGAAATAGCTTGATGTCTACACACGCTTCTATTCTTGTAGACTATGTTGGGCCTCCAAGCGCAGAGGTTTGTAGGACAGCAGCAATTTCCCTCAAGTGGATGACCTAAGGTTTATCGAACTCAGGGAAGTAGAGGTCGAAGATGGTCTCTCTCAAGCAACCCAGCAACTAAGATACAAGAAGTCTCTTGTGTCCCCAACACACCTAATACAACTAGGAGTTGTATAGGTGCACTAGTTAGGCGAAGAGATGGTAAAATATGGATGATAGTAGTGGCAAAGCAAAGTAATATAAATCTGTAATAAAAAGGGCAGCAAGCAAACAAGTGGTAAACGTGAGCACAAATGGTATTGCAATGGTGGAAACAAGGCCTAGGCTTCATACTTTCACTAGTGGCAACTCCCAACAACATTAACATCATCGAATCACATGATATTTCCCATAAAACATGCACTCGGAGGTCATTCCTTTGTGGTCAAGAGAGGACGAGAATTATGTAGGGCTACAAAAGCACACCTCTAAGTTCGTAGTTCTCAATCTATGGATTTCGCAATGCCATCCAAAGAGAGTACCACAATCACCACAACATATCTCAAGGATAGTCAAAGGCAAGCACCAAGAGACTCTCAATCTTCAATCAACACACAAAAGAGGAAATCACTCATGAAAATATTCTTCTAATCCATGTCCAATAGACCGCTGTCACCTTGGTCTCGGGGATTATACTAGATAAAGACAAGTGAGTACATCAATCCAATACATAGAGGAAGGGGAAATATCATGGGATCACCCTAGATTAACATAGCCTATGATCACAACGAAGATCACATCATGGGAGAGAGAATTGACCACATAGCTACTGGTAGAAACCTCGGCACCGAGGAGGAACTACTCCCGCATCATGGAGGGAGGAAGCAACGTCGATGGAGATGAATCCGGGGGCACTTCCCCGTCCCGGCAGGATGCCGGCACAGGAATTCTGGTCCCCCGAAACTTGTTGGCGATGGCGGCGGAGATCGGAATTGCTTCTGGAGAAAAGGGTTCTGGAATCAGGGTTTCCGCGACGGGAGATAAATATATGCCAAAGGGGGTCACCAGAAGCGGAGAGGGGGGCCCAGGCGCCCTGCCTAGGCGGCCAGGGGTGGGGCCGCCTGGGCTGGCCGCCTGGGCTGCCCCTGGCTCCCCTCTGGCCCCACTTTTGGCGCGTGGAAGCTTCTGGAGCGCTGATTTTTTATATATTTTTCCCGGAATTTTTCTGGCAATTTAAGTAATGGGAAAACCTGAAATACAAAAACAGCAGAAAACAGAAACTGGCACTAGAGTGAATTGAGTTAATAGGTTAGTCCAAATATGATCAAAAGTGTATGGAAGTGCATAAATATCATAGCAATATCACACAAAAGAAGCATGGAGCAAGCAGAAATTATAGATACGTTTTGGACGTATCGCCCATCAATAGATATCAATGTGAGTGAGTAGGGATTGTCATGCAACGCATGCACTAGAGCTATAAATGTATGAAAGTTCAACAAAAGAAACTAAGTGGGTGTGCATCCAACTTGCTTGCTCACGAAGACCTAGGGCATTTGAGGAAGACCATCGTTGGAATATACAAGCCAAGTTCTATAATGAAAATCCCCACTAGTATATGAAAGTGACTAAACAAGAGACTCTCTATCATGAAGATCATGGTGCTACTTTGAAGCACAAGTGTGGAAAAGGATAGTAGCATTGTTCCTTTTTTTTTCTTCTTTTTTCATCTTTTTTCATTTTTTTCTTTTTTTCTTTTTTGGGCCTTTTTTGCCCTTTCCTTTTTTTTTCTTTTTTCTTCTTTGGGACAATGCTCTAATAATGATGATCATCACACTTATATTGATTTACAACTCGAAACTAGAACAAAGTATGACTCTATATGAATGCCTCCGGCGGTGTACCGGGATGTGCAATGAGTCAAGAGTGACATGTATGAAAAATTATGCATGGTGGCCTAGCCACAAATACGATGTCAACTACATGATCATGCATGGCAATATGACAATGATGAAGGGTGTCGTAACAAACGAAACGGTGGAAAGTTGCATGGCAATATATCTCAAAATGGCTATGGAAATGCCATGATAGGTAGGTATGGTGGCTGTTTTGAGGAAGGTATATGGTGGGTGTATGGTACCAGTGAAAGTTGCGCGGTACAAGAGAGGCTAGCAATGGTGGAAGGGTGAGAGTGCGTACAATCCATGGACTCAATATTAGTCATAAAGAACTCACATACTTATTGCAAAAATCTACAAGTCGTTAAAACAAAGTACTACACGCATGCTTCTAGGGGAAGGGTTGGTAGGAGTTAACCATCGCGCGATCCCGACCTCCACACAAAGGATGACACTCAATGAAATACCTCATGTTTCAAATTTGTCACACAACGGTTACCATACGTGCATGCTATGGGACTTGCAAACCTTAACACAAGTATTTCTCAAATTCACAACTACTCTACTAGCATGACTCTAATATCACCATCCTCATATCTCAAAACAATCATCAAGTATCAAACTTCTCATAGTATTCAATGCACTTTATGTGAAAGTTTTTACTATACCATCTAGGACGCCGGGTCATGCTCTGTGGTTGGCTTCTTCAGTGAGGTCATATCCGCCGGGTCAACTTTATCTTGATAAAACTTCAGCTCCTCTGCTGCACAAACGGATTCAGCATAAGCCGCATGGCCTTCCTCACATTCCAGGGCTATCTTTCGACTCCCATGCACAGTGATGGTACCCTTGTGACCTGGCATCTTAAGCTGCAAATAAACATAACACGGCCGTGCCATAAACTTGGCATAAGCCAGCCGCCCAAATAGAGCATGATATGGACTCTTGATTTTGACCATCGCAAAAGTTAATTTCTCAGCCCTAGAATCGTACTCATCTCCAAAGGCCACCTCCAGCCCTTGAAGAAGGTGGCCGTTCGGCCGGGCATGACGGGGTACGGCGGTGGTGTCGACGTCTCACCAGGGCTGGCCCATAGGCCGGGCAAAAGGGGCGACCGCCCCGGGCCCCAAGAGGGGAGGGGCCCAACTAAAATTTACACTAGTAAGATCTATTGAGTATACATTAAATCTGAAAGATTATTAAATGGATAAAATAGAGCCTCAATTTGCACAAGTATAAGTTCACACCACATACTGATAAGTTATACCACGCTTAAGCAAACCGATCCGACTGGCGGAGTTGAATTCAAATACATTAGTCTCTCTTTACGATGCATGTCTTAGTATCATAATGAAAATTATGATATCTCGATTTCAATGTTTAAATCAACGCATAATTTTTAATTCGATAAACGTCTAGGCATCTCATTTGCAGCAAACCAAACCAAGTGAATCCGGACGAGCATGTTAGCTAATCAAATCATGCGTAAAAGTATAATCAACAACATTTTTGTTCCCTCGCAAAACAAAAACAACATTTTTGGTTCTTCGAATTACTGAACCTATCATGCAAGCCACATTTTCTGTGCCCTAGAAGTTTCCATGAATAAGACCGCCTAATATACAATAGAAATTGCTATAAAAATATTTGTTAGTATGTCTATAATTTATAAATCTCTATCATAATATTCAATATAATATTAAAAGATATATGATACACGCATGTATATGCAAATGTGTATACACTACATCGTTTATGCAATATTAGAAATATAAATATGAAAGATAGTCTTAACAATAAAGAAAAGTTTTGGTACATCATAAATTTTTCATTTTGTAGAATTAAAATTTTCAATTATATACATTACAGATGCATATCAATTAATAATATAAATGTTATTTGAAAACATTTTATATGGCTAAGTAATAAAAAATATGAATTACAATTGTAATATGGTACACTTAGTTTAAAATAAGTATAAAAGTTTAATATGAAAAACAATTATTTTACATCGCCTTGGGCCCAAAAATACATTGGACCGGCCCTGCGTCTCACGCCAGCAGTGTGGTGGTTGGTCCACCGTCGGGACTCGGATGGTCAACACCTCCATCCCGAAAGTGTAGCGGTCGAAGAGCTTGCGGTAGCAGAAGCGATCAACCTTGTAGGCGTTGGCGCGAGGGTCACGGTCGAGGCCGAACGCCTCGTGGCCTCTGGCACGCTGCCTGCCGACGACGTGAGGGTGGTGCGGGCTCGGGGGCAGCGTGATGTCGCGCCGCGTGGCCGGGTTGAGCAGGCGCGCCGCCGTCGAGTGCGCCGACACCAGGACCAGGCCGTCGCAGTGCGCGACGTCGTGCGCCGCCTCGTCGTGGGGGCAGAAGGAAGGGCCCGACATGGCATGCACCAGCGTGGCCTCCGTCTTCTGGCTCTCCTCCCACAGGCACAGGTACACGCCTGCGGTGGTCACGTCCCCTGCCGAAGTCTTGGCGATCTGCGGCGCGATGAGCAGGCAAGGCCTCTGACGGCGGAGGTGCGCGCGGCGGAACGAGTCGTCGTCAACAATGTCGCGCCATGCCTTGCAGACGCACCTGAACCGCAGCAGCGTCTCGACGGGGAGACGGAGCAGCATCTGCGCCGCCACCAGCTCCAGCGGCAGATACGGCAGGATCATCGCCATGCCGCCGAGCGGTTTGAGTGTGATCGATCTGCCGCGCACATCGCGATACATGACCACGCGCGGTTCCCTCACCTCCCTATATATATATATATATATATATATATATATATATATATATATATATATATATATATATATATATATATATATATATATATATATATATTGATATTGATTAGATATTTATGTAGGCACCGGACCGTAGGGATTCGATTCGATCTCTTGCAAATATTGATTGATTGATTGTGCACGTCCTCCAGTTTTATCGGCGTACGTTGACCACATACTCCGAATCGGCGTACAAACACACGGACTCAAAAGAGAAGGAAGCAAGCTAAAAAGGCAGAACGAAACAAAGAAAACACTCCAACAAAGGGCCTAATGTGAAGCACATTAGTCCCGGTTCCAACGGCTAGGCGGGCGGCTATAAATGGTTTCGAGCTACGAGAGACAATATTTTGAGGCACTAGAGAAGTTATGCTTTTTCAAATCGGTTTTGCTAAAGTACATCTAGATATATAATAAGTATTACATTCGCGTGATGCATATTTTCTCTAAGATTTTCACCCGGAGGTCATGCATTATTGTTATAAGCCCCCGCCTCTTGAGGCTTCAAGGAGATTCCTAGTCTGCTACCTGGAGTCCCTGATAGCCATCAAAATAAATGCTCACATGGACCCAGCCAAAGGAAAGTCGGTTGTATCATATGATCGCTTGCTGCTTAAGGAGAACACTAAGCCACTGCCACCTAGACTGCTGTGGACTGCACCACCGGAGGGGTGGGTAAAGCTAAACACAGATGGTTCTTATGATGCTGGCAGGGCAGGTGCAGGTATGGTTCTACGGGACCCTCAGGGTCGTATAATTTTCTCTTCATGTAGAACACTTTATTCGTGCCGTGATGCTTTGGAGGCAGAATTGTGTGCCTGCATGGAAGGGCTGTCTTTGGCGATCCAAAGAAGCGAGCATCCAGTGATAATCGAGATGGATTCACTTGTCGCCACAAAGCAAATTCAAGGGCAAGAGCAGGATAGATCTATTTATGCATCTTTAGTTAAAGAGATTAGATATCTCTTTTCTCTCCGTGAAGTTTGTATTACTCATGTAAGTCGAGATCAAAACCAGGTTAGTGATAGCCTAGCTAAGTTCACTCGTATCGAGGGAAGAACCATGACTTGGATTGGCTCAGGACCCCCGAGTACGTTGCAGCTAGTTGCCACTGATTGTAACACTATGGTGATATGAGTAATACAATATTTCCAACCGCAAAAAAAAAAAAAGATTTGACATGGATATCTGAAACATGTTTATGGGTTTTGTATGTAAAGATTGTGTTCTCGCAAACAGGCCCTCGCCCTCCTTTATAAATAAAGTCATAAATTGAGCCGCCTTCGCTGCACGCCACCTCCGAGCTGCTGCTCTGAGCCGTCGCCACCGCCTTGAGCCGCTGTTCCGAGCCGAGCCACCACCGTGAGCCGCAACGAGCTGCCCCTGCAAGTGCGTCCGATCGTCGCTGATGGCAGGTGCATCGGTTGGAAGGGTACCGTGTGTTGGTGTTTCTACAAGGCAAAAGGCCCTTTCGTTGATATTGAGAAATGTCAAACTTTGGAGAAGGACAAAGCTCCGTCAGAATTGCCAATGCTACATCGGTGTGTTCTGAACACAAAATACGAAGTCTAGCTTCTGGTGGTGAAGGCAGCTGGGAGAAAAAGTGGAATACGTGGATGTTTCAACTGACGTTCTTCCGTTTAAACATGGAGCTCCTGAGTATCTGGAGGTGGGTAGTTCTGGAAGGCTCTCAGTTGGGTAGTTCTGGCGCACGGTATCTTTTGAAGCCACAGATGGATTCTAGTCGCTGCACAGTAGAGTGCAGAGCCTTAATATCAGGCGCTGCACGTTAGGGTCACCTGAGTGAAATATTTTCAAACACAGTTTAGTTTGTGAAATAATTTCGCTTCGAGGTCAAATTTGTGTTTTTTGTCGCAGTATGGCCACTAATTACTGCACGAGGTCAGTACTGGTAGATCATTGGTACTACTACGTCCAGCGAGCACTCTACAAGGACAATTGTCTACTAGCACCATCAATCGTTGAGCCGCCTGGCCTCGAGTTTTGAATTGCTGCTCCTGAGCCGGCCGATCGTTCTTCCGCTACAAGTGTGCCGTTAAGCCGCCTTTGTTGCACGCTTGGTAACGATCTGATCCAATCTCATATGCAGCTTCATAATGATCCCGTGAACTTGATTCGCAGTGCACTATTTTTTTGCTTTCTAGTACTACATCTCCCCAACAACATGTTCTACACCTCACTGGCTAGATCTGTCTGCCAGGACAACATCTAGGCGACGCCATCCAAACTCTAGAGCAAGCAGCAGTTATGTCAGAGTGTTGTAAATCAAAAGGAACTAATAGTAGCTAGGACACGCAATTCACGGCCGTGGGGCATTTGGTTGCAGGCGCCACCACTGCATAGTCTTGCGTTCCAAATCCGCATTGCGGCCGGGTTCCTCTGCGTCCGCCACGGACGATGCCAACTCTTTCCTCGAAGAGGTCTACATGCATGGGCTGGAGACCGCGGTATCGTTGTGCATCATGATGTTGAAGAATCAAGGATGAGGGTGTCGAGGGGGATCGTCATCGACGTGAGGCCATCGATCATGTGGAAGGGCATCGGCGCCGACAACAAAGGGGACAGCATGCTGGTGTTTATCTATAGCGTCTATAAGATTGAATTAATTTTACACCCGAGAAAATAAACATAACACCGCAACAGGAATATAAAACGAAAACAAGAAGGGGCAGAATAATTTTATTGCTCACTAAAATTTGCCAACTTTATTGCTTTCTACCAATTAATGTAAATCTAAAATCACATCGATCATGCATGCGGGGGAAGACCGCAAAGCGCAAAATCAGGATGACTACTTTTATCATGATACGGATGCCATGCCAGTCATACATAGGTCACATGCCTGCCATGGGCGGCGGGGTCATGAGGAAGTGGCTGCATGCCAAAAGATTGGGAGGCAGCAATCGGAATGGTGTGATTGTGTCCAACAGAAAGATCATTGCTTGCTTGGTCGATTGTGTGTGTGTGTCCCCTAGCTGGCCAGGCTGCATACAACCCATGCCTCACAAACCACCCACCACCCAACCTCCCTCTTTGGCACCATGTCACGCCTAGTTCATGTCTCATCTTCATTTGCTCCATCACATCATTTGTGTCATCTCAAGAAGCACTGATTAACATCTAAAAAACACTGGATAATATTACCAGACCTAACCTATAGTTTACGGTCGAAATCAAATTCCAGTTAGTTGAATCCTTGCCGTCAAATTTGATCATTGTTGTTTCGGTTATGAAACAACAAATAGAAATATAGAATCTCGTTGTTTCCGAGACATCTGTTAAGAACTGGAACGATACAGAGAAGATATAACTTCAACCACAGCTCTTATGGTGCAAAGAGAAATGTAGTTTTTGAGTCTCGAGCACACGTATATAAGTTGATACATGCATGTATGTCGTCAGAAACAAATTGATATTACACCACATGATGAATAAGAATACAAACATCTGCGTATTAATTTACGGTCGAAATCAGACTTCGGTTAGTTTAATCCTTGCCATTAACTTGGATCATTGTTTCAGTTACGAAACAACAGATAGAAGATATAATATCACCATCTCCGAGACATCTGATCAGAACTGGAACAATACAGAGAAGAAATAACTTCAACCACAACTTCTACGGTACAAATAAAAATGCAGTTCAAGTCTGGAGCAGCACTCGGATATTATAATTTCTTAAATAAGTCAATACATACATGTACATCATCAGAAACAAATTGATATTACACGACATGATGATTAAGAATGCATACAATCTATCATACATCCGAACAAACCAGGATGTAGAAGGTGACACCGTGTCACGTCATCGACATCATACTCGACGATCATATCCTGGTAATAAAATTCACCAGTGAATCGGAAATAACCAAACCTATTTTTGATATCTACACACCAACAACTTATACACCATAATTAATTAAATCATTTTCCTAAATGCATGTGTATGCATCTTTGGTGGAGAGGCCCGGGATAAAAGAGCTTCCATTTTCTAAAAAATGTAAAAAATGCATGCTACTCCATCCATCCTCCTTTGATCAACTTGCGAAAAAAGACCAAGCTAACCAAACAAAGGGCATGGGATGAAATGAATATCTATATACAATAACTAACGGATGCGCTGATGAACTAATGATGATGAATGGATGATTAGCTGAAATTATGGATGTACGTTTTGTATGCATGGAATTATGGCTAGCAGGCTGTGGATTTGGTGGCGAAGAAGCTGCGTTTGGCGGCAGGGCGGTCGGCGGGGTGGGCAGGCGGTGCACCGGCGCAGGAAGGGCAAACGGAGGCCGCCGTGGCGGCGGACGGCATGAAGAAAGCCGTGGCGGCTGCGTGGTGGTGGTGGTGGTGGTGGTGCAGGGCGCGGAGGTGCTGGAGCTCACGGTGGAGTCGGCGGTTCTCCTCCGTGAGCGTCTCGCAGCAGCGCTTGAGCAGCTCGCAATCCACTTCCGTTTGCTTCAGCTTCGTCCTGCAATCATTTAATTCATAGATTAATCATCATGCATCCACATTCATGAATCTACTACTACCTCCGTTCCTAAATGTAAGATGTTTTGGCAGTTTAAATTGAACCGACAAAAATGACTTGTATCTAACCTGGCTCTTCTGTTTTGGAACCAAACCTCAACCTGCCTTGGCCTGAGGTTGAGCTGCATTGCCAAAGATGCCTTTTGCTTCTGCTCCGATTATATAACAATCAAAAAGGCCAAATCAGAAAGAGAGCCAACCGTAAAAAATAACCAGATTTAAACCCAAATCAATCATGCATGTAAAAAAAAACATGAGGCGATTAATCGGCTAATTAATCATAGGGGGGTCGAGCACTTGCATGGCTGAGGGTGCTCTGCTCCTTGAAGTGATCCTCCAGGAGCGCCGTCTGCTCCTTGGTGAGCCTCAGCTTCTTCCGGCTGCCGCCTCCGCCGCTGCTGCTGTTGTACCCCTCGGCCTGGTCGTCGGCGGCCGACGACGCCGCGGAGCAGTAGATCAGGGCCCTCTCCTCCTCCTCCCTCTTCACCGCGCCGGCGCCGGCCAGGCTCAGGGACAGGTACGGCTCCGGAGGCGCCGCTTCTTTGGGCTGGAGCAGGTGGTGGCGGTGGTGCACGACGCCGGGGCCGAGGGAGAGGCCCAAGGCTAGGCCGGCCTCTTCCTGCCCCATGAACATGATCTTTTGTCTAGCTAGCTAGCTTGGGATTTGTGCAATCAACTAATGATGAACAAATCCTTGTGCTGGTGTGATCTGTTTGTGTGTAGAGAGAGAGAGAGAGAGAGAGCAGAGAAGAGAGGAAGAAGAATGAAGTGGCACGTAGTTGAGGAGGAGGTGGGGGAGGGTGAAGGGGAGCATGGGCGGCTCGGGTCCGGTGTTGTCGCGCTAAAATTAACAACATGGATCACATGATCGGAGATGTCGTCATGGAGTAGAATGACCGTAGAGGAAACAAGTATGGACCTTGATGTGTCGGTGAGCGTGGAGTTATCTTCAGCATTGGAGTGGACGGCCTTTAACATCAACAACGACGAGGACCGAGGTTCATCAGCTCGCCCGATTGACACCAACAGGTATCACGACTCACTCGGGATGAGCAACTAGTTAAGTCTATCTGGTAGGACTAGTGTTCCTACCGGGCCTCCGGCGTAGATTGTATGGGCAAGGAGGAGGGGAGCGAGGGCTGGAGCGGGCGCGCCGGCGAGAGGGCGCCGTCGTGGCTAGGGTTGGACGCGGCGGCGGCTAGGGTTCCGGCTCCTTGGGGAGCCGGGCAACAGAAGATAATATCTTTATTGCTTAATCTCAATCGATGTCTTACAACTAGTATTTATAACTTTAGTCTAAGATAACTTTCCTAAAATAATTTGCCTAAGATAACTTGCGGGCCAAGCCCCTAATATTAATGCCCGGTGGGCCTCTGCCGGCTATAGACCAAGCCGGTCATAACATCTCCCCCCGCCTGCGCAAACAGCTCGTCCTCGAGCTGAAAGTCTGGATAGTGTTGGCGGAATTCCTCACGCTGCTCCCACGTAGCCTCCTCCTCCGGAAGACCCGCCCACTAAACGAGGACCACTACCAGAATCGCCCCCTATGCCGACGGCCAGGGCCGTCGGCATAGCCCTGAGTCCCGTCGGGACAGACCTATGCCGACGGCCCTCGTCGGCATAGGGCCGTCGGCAACATATACGTCGGCATAGCCTCGTTGGCCGTCGGCATAGAAAAGCCGTCGGCATATATGCTATGCCGACGGCGGCCGTACATCAATGCCGACGGCAACGGCCGTCGGCAAAGCCCGTGCCTAACGGCGCCCACAGCCGTTAAGTTCGCCCAGCGACGGGCCGCCACGTGGCATATGGCTATGCCGACGGCTTGCCGTCGGCATAGGGCTGCCACGTGGCTGCCTGGCGTTGCTCGTGGACCAGGGCTATGCCGACGGCAAGCCGTCGGCATAGGGCGAACACGTGGCTGCCTGGCATTGCCCGCGGACAATGGCTATGCCGACGGTCGTCGTCGGCATAGGCATGCCACGTGGCTGCCTGTCGTTGGTCGTGGACCAGGCCTATGCCGACGGCCCGGCCGTCGGCATATATTAAATTATAAGCCGACGGCCACTTCGTCGGCTTACTCATTCATACGCAGCTCCCAGTAGCTGAAGCGTGGCAGGTATGCCGACGGCCCGGCCGTCGGCTTAGTACAAATTGTGTGCCGACGGTCAGACCGTCGGCATAGCTGCCACGTGTCAGCTACTAGGAGCTCATAGTATCCCTATGCCGACGGCCTTGCCGTCGGCATAGCTTTCTTCTGCTTTTTTTCTTCTGTTTTGTTTCAAATGAATTCAATTCAATACACAGCACATATATATGATAGAATAGACATATATAACAGAATAAACATATAAACAACAGCACATATCATCCGGCACCATCACAACAATATATGCATAATTAAGCATCATCACACACAAATCTCTAAAAGATCATCATCACAACCAACATAAATATAAGCATATAGAGAAGCACACAAGTCATCTAAATGATCATCACCACACACAAGTCCTATCAAGTATCATCACCACACACAAGGATCATCGAGCACCACGGAGGTCGTCACCGCCAAGACCGCCGAAGCCCAGGTCGTCACTGCTAGCGGCAGAGCCACCACCAAGACCGCCGAAGCCTCCACCTCCACCTCCGCCTCCGCCTCCGTGGATCGGAGTGGTCGGGCTCCGTGTCTCCGGAGTGCTGCGAAGACCACCGCCAACGGTAGATCCACCTGTTCCCTGGATGTTGAAAAGACATATTAACGGGATATATGACTATGTTGAAAGGCATAACATGCTTTGGATGAATAGATTGGGGATGAACTAACCGGCGAGGGGCCAGCGGTCTGTGCCACAAACTCCTCAAAGGTCAGCAGCACTGGTTGCGCTGGAGGGCATTGTGCTGGCTGCAACTGAGGACACCTGCCGGCCGCCATTTCCTGAAAAGCCTGCTGCATCTGGAGATCCCTCTGCACTTGGTGTTCATAAAGCCTCTTATGCCACGCCATGGTCTCCTGGCGTGTGTACTCCAGGTAGGCCTACGGTATGCCATGATAGAACTCATAAAAATAATAAATGCGGAAAATAAAATGAGCAATGAAGATAAGAGGGAAAATACTTACAGATTGTTGCTCCTGGAAGAGGGACTGTGCACTGGTCACTGGCTGGCTCGTGCGCTGGCTCAGGCTCGGGTCGATCCGACGAAGCTGTGTGTAGGAGATACTAGGAGTGATCACAGCATCGAGAACCGCCTCCCGACCGTGCTCCTTGGGCCCCATGCTCACCACCGCCCTTTCATCCAGAGGCGCCGCAATGGGGTCAGGTGTGTCAGGATGCAACTTTAAATAGGCTTCAGAGTAGGCTTGGATGTTCCCCGCGGTCTTCTTGCCGTAGTACTTGTTATCGCCAGGCTTGGGGTCCTTCCGCGTATGGGCGATCTCCCACGCCTGCATGTCTGACAGCGGCCGCTTCAGTTTCTCCTCCTGCACCACCAAACAGAGGTTAGTCATACATAAGAAACTGATGGTAAATAGAAGAAGAATGTTTAATGGGGTTAGTCATACATTAACTGCCTTGTGGAGATAGTGGTTTCGGTTTCCCTGAGCATGTACTCCCTCCGTCCCTCGGTTAGCCTTATTTTTGGTTCTCATAGCCGCCCAGGGTCCAGCCTCATCACACCAAAGATCAACCAATGCCGCCCAGGACTCGTCTTTTCCATAACACCAATTTGGACACACCTACATAATAAAAGCATAATGGCATATAGGTGTGTCCAAATTGGTGTTATGGAAGCATAAAGCATAAAGCATAATAAAAGCATAATGGCATAATGAAAAGCATAATGGCATAATGGAAGCATAATGGCATAAAGCATAAAGCATAAAGCATAATGGAAGCATAATGGAAGCATGAAGCATAATGGAAGCATAAAGCATAATGGAAGCATAATGGAAGCATAAAGCATAAAGCATAATGGAAGCATAAAGCATAAAGCATAATGGAAGCATAATGGCATAAAGCATAAAGCATAAAGCATAATGGAAGCATAATGGCATAATGGAAAAAAAATTATACTTACCGCCAAGAACTCGGGCTTCTCCAAGGTAATGCCCATCCTCCGCGCATCTTCCTTGGTCATCTTCACACCAAGAACGTCGTGGTAGTATGTGGAGATGGCCACATAGCGCACCTCGTACTGCAGCCGGCGGGCCTTCTTCTTGCATTGGCGCAGCACAATCTGGTCCGCTCTAGCCCTATGCTCCGGAAGAACTCGATAGAATTTCTACAAACATGCATGAAACAAGAATGGAAGAAGCCCTGAGTTAAATCATTCATGAAAGTAGAATGGACTTCTGAAGAGAACTCACCCAAAAAGTAGTGATCACGGCCTTGGCATGGGTGTCATGGTCCGCGTGGGGGGCCGCTTCCCAGTGGTCCCAGCTCGTGGCCAAAACCCGACGATCCGGCTGCCTGACTGGATCCGGACAGTACAACCCCGGCCAGTGTAACTTCAGCAAGACAGTGATGAGGCCGTTGGGAATACGGACCCCTTTAGAATATATCCAGTTGCTGCAAAAGAATGAATTATTAGCATGTGACAAGCAAAATATATAACAACCGGAATAAGCATGTGACAAGCAAAATAATGAAATTATTAAAAGGTGGCGCTTACTCTTTTCCCGTGGGCTGAATGAGCCACTTCTGCTCCTCAGTAGCAGGAACCTGCTTTGGTAGCTTTGCGTTACCACGCAGCCACCCCTTGTTGTCAATCCCGGTCCCGTCACCACCATCATCCCCGCCACCACCCTCCTCCTCGCCTGCCTCGCCCTCCTCCTCCTCCTCCTCCTCCTCGCCTGCCTCCTCCGCCACCTCCTCCTCCTCCTCCTCCACCTCCACCTCCTCCTCCTCCTCCCTAGAGTGTACCTCACTAGAGGAGGGTACCTCACTAGAGGAGGGCCTCGAAGACAACACCCCTAAGTCGGTGAGGGTGCGCTCTTTCTGGCCACGACCCCCTGTAGTGGCTCTCCCCCCAGCACCTCGTCCTCTAGAGGATCTCCCTCCTCCTCCTCTAGGGGCACCTCTCCCTCGACCTCCCTGTGAGGAGTCATCGTCAAGTAGCCGGGGGGGGGGATTACGTGCTCGACCACTCCGACTAGCCCCCCCCGACGACCTTGCGTAGGAAACCCACGCCGTCGGCCTTCCCCTTGCCCATGTTCCACGAACCTGCATTGAAAAGAGAAAAAGCAATTAGTAAATTAATGAAATGAAGGAAAATGCATGATAATAAACACATTAATAAAAATGCATAAAAAGGCATATTCCTAAACTATAGAAAAAAAATACTTGAAACGTACATCTGCTAGAACCCATATGAATCATCACTGTTGTAACCTCTTTCTCGGTCCGTCTCATCATCACTATCAATCATATCATCTTCGTTGTCCGACGGAGGTGGAGGCTCTTCCTCGTCGTCAGCGGCTTCGTTTAACTTTTCTAGCATAAGTATGTCATTTTCATTGACAATGGTCTCACCATCATTCCGTGTATCGTCGACGTTTGGGTCCACATCATCATCACCCAATGGTCTAGCGTCATCGTTTCTAACCACACCATCATCATCATCATCATCAGGTTGCTCTTGATAGAACACTCCCTCGTATGTCATGGGGTTAATGTTGTAGTAATCGTCTTCATTCGGGTCTGGCAGCTTACCATGTGGCGAAACCTTGAACACAACTTCCCAACCCTTTAGATACGCTTTCTGGCATGGGTAAGGCAGATAATATACTTGTGTAGCTTGGGTAGCCGCAATGAAGAGATCGGCTCCGGCATAGACGGTTGATGGTTTAACTTCTACCAAACCAATGGAAGGCGTATGTTTTACCCCCTCCCGCGGATCGAACCATCGACATTTGAACACAGGAAGACTTAGGGTCTCACGCCCCTGGCGGAATTTAACCTTGTATATATTTTGTACCCTTCCGTAGTAGTCTACTGAATTTTGACCGGGGGTGTACACTCCGGTATTTATAGTTTTGGGATCGGGGCGGCTGTTTTGGTGCTCCTCTGTATGGAAGCGATACCCATTCACATCATACTTCTTACATGTCATGACGGCAGGGTCAAAACCCATGGAAACCCATCTCAATTCATCATCCATAGATATGTTCGGATCTTTTCCCTACAAGTATAATGGAAATTGTTGCGTGCATTAGTTTGGTTAACTAATAAATGTTGAAGTAGGTATTTAATAGGGGAGTGTGGAAAATTACTTTCTCCATGAACCAAGCAACAAAATTTTTACGTCCAGGGTTTCCATGACGGAGAAGAGTAAGTGCCTCTGCCTCAGTAGGAGGATTCACTCCCGTCCATTCCACTTGAACGAAATCACTAAAAATAAGAAAAGCGGTGTTAGACCGGGACTAAGTGAACATGGAACATGATGATGTGGAAGACATAAAGGAATGGTGTAGTGGTATTACCTCATCCACACTTCCTCAACTTCCTTGATGTTGTGCAAGATATAGAACATGAGGTCCTCCCACTCTTGTCGTGCCATGTTATAAGATTTCGAGGCCCCAGCCCTCCCACCTTGCGTGTTGAATAGATCGAGCCTGGGTTGATACTTGGGCTCTTCTATATTGTATCGAGGCACCTTGTTATGCAGATGGGGAACATGGTCTGGATAGTATGATGTCCTGAGGTCTGACACCTCCTCTAGGATAACCGCCTCAGCTATGGAAGCTTCAATCTTAGCTTTGTTTCCACATTTCCGTCGGAGATGCTTGTTCTGCCTCTCAGGGCCGTACTGCCAGCGATTCTGCACAGGCCCCCCCAACAATACCTCGTTCGCGAGGTGCAGAATGAGATGTGTCATCGGAGTAAAGAAGCCTGGCGGAAAGATTTTCTCTAGCTTGACTATCAACTCCGGTGCCTTCTTATGCAATTTTTCAATCACCTCTTTACTTACTTCTTTAGCACAGAGTGTGCGGAAGAAATGGCTAAGCTCGGCAAGCACTCGCCAGACATGCTCGGGGACATAGCCTCGAACCATCACCGGCATTATGCGCTCAATCCATACATGGTAGTCATGACTCTTCAGGCCGGTCACTTTGCCCGTTGAAAGATTGACTCCCTTACTTATATTCAATGCATAACCATCGGGGAACTTCAAAATTTGTTTCAGCCAGATAAGTACTTCTTTTTTTCCCGGCGGTTTAAGGACAAAGTCAGCATCTGGCTTGAACCAGTTTTTTCGACCGCCTGTGGGAGGCTTCATGTTAAGCCGTGGTCTATCACAAATTCTCTGTTGATCGGCTCTAGCTTTAACGTTATCCTTCGTCTTATCAGTAATGTTGAGGATCGTTGTGAAAAGGGACTCTGCCACATTCTTTTCGGTGTGCATCACATCAATATTGTAAGGAAGTTTGAGGTCCTTGAAATAGGGAAGCTGCGAGAACGGGGTAATGTGAGTCCAGTTGTGCGTCTCACCATATCCCTCGAAGCCTTTGCCTTTGCCTTTGCCTTTGCCTTTGCCTTTAGGCTTGAGAGCTTTTAGCTGAGCAAGAACATCTGTCCCCGAAAATGTTGGAATCTCGGTTACTTCATGAACAACCCGGCCTTTCGTGAAGTTCTTCTTGTCTTCCCTGTTTGGATGGTCTGGAGGGAGGAACTGTCGATGCAGGTCAAAGGCTACATACTTGCCACCCTTACTCAGCCAAATCATTCGCAGAGCCTGCATGCACACTGGGCATGGCATCTTACCACTTGTACACCATCCGCAGAATAGAGCATAGCCGGGAAAGTCATGCATGCAATAGTGCAACCAAACTTTCATCAAGAAATTTCTCTGCAGATCTCGGTCGTATGTCAACCTCGGAAAGTACCAAGAATGGTGCAAAGCATCCACAAGCGGCTGCATAAACACACCCAATTGCTTCCCCGGGTAGTCAGGCCCCGGAATGATGAGCGACAAGAACATGGTCTTCCGTTGCATTAGGGCACCGGGAGGAAGATTGAGCGGAATTACAAACACAGGCCAGCAGCTGTATGGATTGGACGACATACCATATGGATTCAACCCATCACCTGATATGGCTATTCTGACATTCCCAGCCTCG
>LR738711.1:8752638-8809913 GCA_902687465.1 Secale cereale
CGCCCCCGCCCCCCTCCGCCGCGCACGTGCCCGCCGCCCGCCGCCCCTCATCCTCCACGGCATGCCGCTGCACCGCGGCCTCCTCCCCCTCCTCCCCCGCGGCGTCGGCGTCGGCGTCGCCGTCGCCGTCGGCCTGGGACTGGACCCGCTGGAGCCGGCACTTCGCGGAGGTGGACCAGGCCGAGAGCTACGCCTCCGTGCTGCGCTTCCAGCTGGAGGAGGCCGTGGAGGGCGAGGACTTCGCCGAGGCCGCCGCCCTCAAGCGCGCCCTCCTCGACGCCACCGCCGACGACGCCGTCTCCCGCGTCATGGCCGAGCTCAAGGTCCGCTCGCTCGCCTCCTCGATTCGCCCGTCTCGCCCTCGCCGGCTCCGGATTCTCACCATGTTCTTAATACCTAGGGTTTGTCAACGTCCCCTGCTCTGCTTCCCTTACCTGTTGCTTTGATCGATCCTCGCAGAGCGCCATCGAGGAGCAGCGGTTCCAGGACGCCTCCAGGCTGACCAAGCTCGCCGGAACCAGCCTGGTGAGCCCCCTATCGCCCACTCCTTCTGCTTCTCCATCGCCGCTTCTTCTTATTATCTTCTAAATTCATGAGCCAGTCAAATCACCATCTTCTAATATAAGTAATAACAAACCATGGCTAGTGATAATTCCTCTGTTGTTGGAATACATATATGGTTGTTCAAAGTTAGCCAAAATTGCAAACATTTGGTAATCCATTAAGTGGGCCTCTAACCATTTTCATTTTCAGGTAGGTTGGTGGGTGGGATATGCCAAGGACACTGATGACTCGATCGGGAGGATTGTGCGGATAACCCCTGGCGTTGGGAGATACGTCGCCAAGAGCTACAGCCCAAGGTCCGCTTCTCATTATTTCTAACTGACAGTACAACCAAGCAGATCTCTACGTAATTCTATTACCAATACTTATACTAACCAAGGGTATTTCATTTGTTTTAGGCAATTGGTCACTGCATCTTCAGGGAGCCCATTATTTGAGATATTCCTCGTCAGGGACGAAGACGAGACCTACACAATGAAGGTGCACTGATATATCTTTAGGCAGTTTATAAGATAAACAATCTCTGTTATGCCCAGATGTGATATTTGTATTTACAAAAAATTAGACAGGTGGTACACTTGCGACCGACAAAAGGAGCTTCAAGTGCGTCGTCATCCGTATCATCAACACCTGCAGAAGATCCAGTTAAGGCAGAGATTGAAAGTTCACCGGAAAGCAGCGCTTTGTCTGAAGGCATTACAGAGGAAGCAAGCACCGATACTACACTGAAAGGAAATGAAGATGTCGAGGAGAAAGCGCAGGATACTGGAAGAACCAAGGAAAGTGGCGTCGAAGGGCTGAAAAGTGTTCTAAATTTTTTCAAGTCCCGGATTCCCGAGTTCAAAGTTCAAGTCATAAACGTGGAGGTGCCCGAGGAAGCTGAATTAGTTGCAGATTCGTCAGAAGAGTTAGTGCAAGATGATGTGAAGAGCACATCAGAGAGTTCATTGGAGGAGCCTAGCACCGAGGAATTCCAGGAGGAAGATGTTTCTGATGGAGATTTAGACTCGAACGATGATGAAAGTAAGGGGCCAGAAGTAAAGCTTTTCATTAGCGGAGTAGTTCATAATAAAGAGGAGGCTGGAGCAAAATCTTATGTTCGTGTTCCCGCTGAAATAAATAACCTGGAAAGGGACTCCTTTGAACTGTATATCCCTGGAAAAGGTTCTGATCGAGATCTGAGTGAAACAAAGGCCGCGAAACAGAAAGTCGCGGATATGGCTGCTAAATTGGCGTCAGAGCTCATGCCCTCTGATGTCGCAAAGGCACTATGGGGTACCACCAAAAGTTCGTCCAAGGTAAGAATGGCATCAGTTTAGCTGTACTATATATGTCTGGCTTAGAAAGTGAACTGAGGTATCATGTTGAGTTTCTTGCCAGTTCTGTGAAATCTCATAGTTTCTTCTACACAAAAGTTTTTTAAGCATTATTAAGGGCACTTCTGTTATTGTTTACTTGTTTGTCCGTACTTTCTGTTTACTGGATGTGCTTATTTAGCAACTATAGAGTCTTTGATACAGTTTATATCTCATATGTCCTGCTTTCTGTATCGTGTATACCTCCTGCTTTTAGTGCAAGCAAATTATAGGGATTTTCCCTTGAAAAGCTATGTCAGTCTAGTAAACTTTGGAAGCCCCTGATATTTGCTGGACACTTTGGCGGTCTTTGGATTTGACATTTTTGGAAAAGAAAAAAACTAGTTAATTCTGGTTGCACCATTTGGTGCTCAGCATTTTTCCTTCTTCCATAGTTGAGGTGCTATCAGAGGTTATTTCCTGTGATTACGGGTCAATACTCAGAATACTGTCCAGTTTGATCCTTTTTATCCTAATTTTGACTTGAATGATCCATGTACGGTGGTACTATCAGAGATTATATTTGGTGTGGTAACTTAGAAAAATGTGCAGTTTGATCCATTCTATCCCAACTTTGACTTGTTTGGTCCATGTATGGTGATAACTTTCCATTGCCACCAGTTCTGCAGACCATATTCCTATATTCATGTAATCAAGCTAACTGATAAATGGTGGCCTCACTGCAGATAAATAAAGAAGTCCAGGAGCTTTTAAAGCTTACATTGAGCAAGGCCCGAGTCAAGCTGACTGAGAACACCATTTTCAACCGGATCGTTACGGACTCTAATGGATCAGATCCATTCAATGGTAAAGTTTGCTCAGTTAAGTTGATGGCTTGCTGCTTTTGTAGCCTGACAGGTGGATTCCTTGCGTACATTTAGGTCTCTACGTAGGAGCATTTAGTCCATATGGCCCCGAAGTAGTACAGCTCCGTCGGAAGTTCGGCCACTGGAATAGTACTGATGATGTGGAATTTTTCGAGTATGTTGAAGCGGTTAAGTTGACTGGTGATCTAAGTGTCCCCGCTGGACAGGTTTGCTGCTTTTCATTTGGTTTATACTTCTATAAATATTTTATTTATGCTTCTACAAAAACAAGGTGGCATTGTATTTAAACTTTTTAATTTCTGTCACAGGTAACATTCCGTGCTAAGGTTGCGAAGGGCAGTCGTCTTGAGAATCGTGGTGCATACCCAGAAGAGTTTGGTGTGGTAATTCCTGTTTACTGTCCTAATTATAAATAATGTGTCTGTTTCGGATGTTTGCCTATATGGCATGTATTTTCTGCTGATTCAGTTTGTATTAGGACAAACAAAACTCATGCTCCTGAGCATATGTGTTGCATCTATTATATATATGTATCTTTCAAGCTAAATCTATTCAAAATTTTCAGACTGCCAGTTATAAAGGTCAGGGGAGAATAGCGCAACCTGGATTCAAAAACCCGCGGTGGGTGGATGGTGAGCTGTTGGTGCTCAATGGCAAGGTAAAATAAATTATCCGACACTGTTGCTTTGCACCTGTAGCAGCACTGCTACTGAAATAAATAATTAAGCATTGTCATGATGTATAAGTCTGTGCATGCAGAAATAGTTGTGCCGATTTTAGAAACTTTTAGAGTATTGAATTATATCACCAGCAACCGACCTCGCAGAATATCAATTATCTGGTCTAAGAGTTGTGCTGTGAACCTCTGGGCTCATCTCTGAACTGACAGAAGTTTGTATTCCAAATGGGTCATAAAGATTAAAGAATAACCTAAAGTTTGCACAACATTGTTTGTTTTGCTGATGGAACTATCTATACACTGCATGACATTGTTCTGTCTTACTGATGGAACAAATGAGCTTATTAACTAGATTTAAGCTTAGACTGACACTCCAACAGTGGTTTTTGCATGGCTAAAAAAAGTTAGTGCTCCAAGTACCCAGATGTGTATCTGGTGAACTGTTAAAAAGTCCAATTTGCATAGGAAGGAAAAAAAAGAGAAGTGCCACTTTTCAGTGCGCTTTACTTTTCCCTCGGACAGATACCGCAACCCACACTGATGATTTTGCTATGAGCTCTTTTTCGACATTGCCCCTGACGTCTCACATCGATACTTTTTGCAGAGTGCAATCCCACACATTGGTGGCGCAGAGCTCGGTTTCCTGTACAGCGTGCCCGAGCAGAGCTTCCTGGTTCTCTTTGACCGCCTTACGCTACCCGAGTGAATGAGATCTCTGCCAAAACGAGCTGGTTCTCACATGGGAGGGAATTTCATGGAGAGACAATCTGGCCTGATTTCAGGCGGCCAAAACTAGGTTCCTCCTCGGAGCGAGCTTCCTGAGACGGCTCTGGCTCCTCACAGGATCCAATCGGTTTCGGCATTTTCCAGGGTAGAGAGAAACATGGCATTCTGCTTCCTGGGGAATATGGCTGGTATATTGAGCCGTCATGTGATGTGATACAACAAACAAACTTAGGCTGCTAAACTAGCGACGCGGTTATAGCTATGTCGGGCGAGACCTTTTTCGCGGGTTTCTTTCATTTGTTGGGTTGGATGAAACCAGTTTTTGGTATTGCCTTGATGATGCTACAAAATAAAAATAAAGCTGATACCATTTGTATCCTAGATTGGGCTGTCATGTGATGCGATCCAATCCGAGGCTTTGAAACGTCGTCGCGGTTGTAGATGTGTTTGGCGCGGTGGGTTTCTTCATTCGTTCATTCGAATGAAACGGTATAATGCCTTGCAAACAAATATAAGAGCGAGCATTTGAATCACTAAATTAGTGATCTGAACGCGTTTATATTTCTTTACAGAGGGAGTATTAAATTCAAGTAGTGATCTAAATGCTCTAATATTTTTTCACCGTCTAGGTGAATGGAACGGTGGAGGCTGCAAGTCCCTTGGCATTATCTTGAGCTCGTGATGCTTACAACATAAAAAAAGAGCCCATTGTATGAAAATATGTGTTAGGTCGGGCCCAGTGGTCAGAAGGAAAAAAAAATTCCGTCGCCGGGACTTGAACCCGGGTCTCTCGGGTGAGAGCCGAGTATCCTAACCACCTAGACTACGACGGATTTGTGTGCTATTTAGAGTGATGAATTAGTTAGACAAATGACACACCACAACACATCAGGCTCAGTCTTGGAAATCTTGGCGCTTCTAGTGGTAATTCTTGTTTTCTACCAACTCGCGAGACACTGTTGATGCAACATTGTCAGGACCAATAACCAGATCAGTAATTAATAATGTCGTTCTTTGCCGCCCTTAGTCGATTCTGCCTCTACACAAGCATATATATACACTCAAGTCTCAAGAGCACAACTCAATTTTTCTTTTCAAGGAATACAATGATGCAGTTACAAGCAGATTAGTATTCAAGATCAGGCTAGTGCAACGAGTGACGGTAGGGTGAGCACATGTCGCAACGTTGACAGTGAGCGCACCAGCAGCACTTCTTTATCCAGCCTCAGTCGGTTGCATGAACGTGTAACCTGAAATTCTTGATGCCTCCAAAGCCTGCATATATCTACGACATGTTTGGCCAGCGCGCCATAAGCTAAGGTCTCCACACGTCGTGTATGTTGTGTGCTTGCTTCGTAGGGTTCTAATTAATGAGAGAAACAAGAGAAGCAAAGGAGATATATATTGAGCCAGATATGAGTGCGACCTTGCTTGTGAGAAAAAAGAAGCTTATGAACAATTATAGCTCTCATTACTTTCTCTCGCTACGGAACACATATCCACTTTCTAAGTATTCTTAGAGCATGTGGGAAGGAGGGAAATGAAGCGGCCTCTTAGTGTTGGTATGCACTTACAAGAGGACCGAGAACTTATGGTAGTGGCCAGTGTTGAGTTTGTAGCAAATAATTGAATATACCCACAAACTTAACCGATGACAAACTGATTACTACATGCCCTCATTCCTTGACTATACATCGACTTGAAAGCCAAGAACCAAATAATCAGTAGATGAATTGTGGCATTGTGGATCATTAGTTCAATTTTATGGCTCATGTGCATCACCATGGTGCAGAGGACCACCCCTCTTCAGATGACAAAATCAATCTTACAATGTTTGTGCATGCATGCATGAAAAACTATTTTTTGAGTTTCATTTTGCCCGCTAATTACTCTGAATGTTGGGCATGTTTGGTTGCTGTCTTGGCCAACACGCGTGTCCGATTTGAGGGGCCTGGGGTTGCATGTTGCTGATTTGGTGTGTGCCCCAATCCACAACATGAACCAAGAAGACTCTTTGAACCAAGAAGACTCTTCTTTTGCCAGCTCTAACTATGACGAGCATGTGAACATCCTTGCGCTTGAAGTCCAAGCCAAGCTATCCTCCTCGGCCAATTTTGTGGAACATGACTAGACAAGCGAACTCTTGGTTTAGGTGGGAGCTGTGGAGTCAAGTCACAGGGTGAGTTCCATCAAAAACTAATCGAACCTCGTTGGCTCGTTTTCAATCCCACGCCCCATCACTTTTCATATAAACTAGGATCAATGCAACATGCAATTCTGCATGCACTATTAGGGAAACCCAGGCACTACTGATACTTAGCAGTAGCGCATACCCAGGCACCGCGCTACAGGTGTACTTTAGTAGCCGCCGGGGATTCCCCGTCCTTCCATCCCTCCCTCCGCCGCCGCCGAAGGATGCCGCCGGTCTATAGCCCGGGGGCTAACGGCGGTGGCGGGGGCCTTCCCTCTCTCCTGCGCCATGGGGGTGGTGCGGAGCCCCGCGGCGTGTGGTGGCACGGCCGATATGGCTTTGGTGGGGTGGTGGGCCTGCCTTCCGGAGGCGGCGCGGCGGACGCCTCGGCCTAGGGCGGCGATGGTGGCGGGTGCGGCGGCCGGCCTTGGCTGCGTTCGGTGGCGGAGGCCGGGTCTGCGGCGATGGACCATCTGACCTCGGATCGGTGGTGGCGGCATGGAGGGCCTGGTGGTTGGGTCGGCGCCATGCGTGGTTTGCCCTCCGGACAGATCTGATCTGGCCGGTGCGGCCAACTTCATGTGCGGCGCCTGAAGATCGGCGACGACCTGTGCACACGATGCTTGATGGAGGTTCTTCGGGCGGATCCGGGTGAAAACCTAGTTCTCGGCTTGATGCCAAGACCGGCGTTGGCGACACTCTTTTATGTCATTACCTTCTTGAAGGCATCGCCGTGGAGAAGCTCCAGACCTCTATCCACCAAGTATTCTTAGAGCATGTGAGAAGGGAGGAAACAAAGTGATCTCCTAGCAGCATGTCCTTACAAGAGGACCGAGAACTTATGGTAGTCACTAGTGTTGAGTTTGTACGAAATAATTGAATGAACCCACAAACTTAATCGATGACAAACTAATTTGTACATGCCCTCATTCCGTGACTATACATTGACTTCGAAGCCAAGAACAACATAATTAGTTGATGAATGGACATTGTGGATCATTAGTTCAATTTTATGGCTCGTGTGCATCACCATGGTGCAGAGGACCATCCCTCTTCGAATGACAAAATGAATCTTACAATATTTGTGCATGTATGAATCAAAACAACAACTATTTCTTTGAGTTTCGTTTTTCCTGCTAACTCCTCTGAATGTCAGGCATGTTTGGTTGTTGTCTTGGCTAACTGACCTCCACCACGCAGCAATCTCGAGCGTCTGATTTGAGGGTTGCATGTTGCTGACTTTGTGTGAGCCCCCAATCCATAACACGAACCAAATAGACTCGTATTTTGCCAGCTCAGGCCATGGTGACCATGCAAACATCCTTGCGCTTGATTTGAAGTCCAAGACAAGCTACGCTCCTTGGTCAATTTTGTGGAACATGACTAGACAAGCGAACTCTTGGTTTAGGTGAGATCCATGGAGTCAAGTCACGAGGTGGGTTCCAACAAAAACCACGCTGGCTCATTTTCAATCTTGTGCCCCAACACTTTCCATATAAATTGGGATCAGCATAGCATGCAATTCTGCATGTCTCTCGGTCGTACATACTATCCATGATTTGCGGCAGGTTTTCGTGATTAACTTGTGTCACTGACTTATTTTTGTGGATTCTAATACAATCATCAGTCATCACAGGTCTACGAGTCTACAACACACTCGATGCATCCCCAACCCTTATCACATGAATAACAAGTGCTGGCTTCTCAGGGTCCTAAGAAGAATGGTAGAGAAAAGTTGTGAGATATCGAGCACGATTGAAGTGTAATCATGATGCTTATACGGAACCGTAGGAGTGAGAGGTTTATTGATCTTCATCTCTCATTATTTTCTCTCGCCGTGGTGCAACTACCACTTTGCATGTAATCCTAGAGCTAGTGAGGAGAGAATGAATGCGGTAGGTCAATTTTAAGTTCTTGTCGGTCGAGGCAGGAAAACAACATAGACTAAGCTGCTTTGGATTGTTGTTTGGACAGTCAACGGGGTCAAAACTAGGGTCCGTGAAGTGAAGGGTTGAATCTTGCTCGGTTCTCATAGTTCGGGGGTTCAAATTTAGACGGTTTTGAAATTAGGTTGTTTCGTAGACTTCGGTGATGATTGAGAGCTGTAATATGAACTTCTCTCTTGATAGAATTGTGGATCAGTGATCCCAACCCGCGTGCCCTTCTTTGTGCTTGAAGCCGTGGATGCGTGTATCAGATAATTTTTTCCCTCCTTTTTTGGGGTCTGTCCGTCCATACAGCCCTGCTGATCTCTTCTACAAGCCACCTAAACTTTCGCGTGAAAACCCAAACAAGCTAGGGTGGCAGGGAGGAAAAGAATGATTACACCGTTTGCAATAGTGGGTGTATCAGTGTATATAGTTCTGCCCGGACAACCTAGCCATGCGTCGTTGTCTACTTGGAGATAGATATACCGGAAAGGCCATAGAGCATTGATCGCCTCATCCCGACATATTTCCCTGACAAGAATTCTTGATGCCTCCCAAGCCTATATTACTCATGACCAACGACATGTGTGCAATCGTTCATTTTTCTTCTGTATGTGAAAGTGCAACTATATATATCTATGGCTTGTTTGGCTGGGGCACCATGCGCTAAGGTCTCCACACAAGTATGTGGTGTGCTAGCTTCATGGCTAAGCATCTGATGAGATCAAAGAGAGAAGCGAAGGTGACACATATATATATTGAGTCAGATATGAGTGTGATCTGCATCGTGATAAAAAAAAACTTGCGGACAATTATAGCTCTCATTATTATTGGCACACCTACACACTGTGCAAATAACCTTTCAGCATCTGAGGAGGCGAGAGATGAAGTGGTCGCGATTCTCGAGTATTGGTACGTCCTTGCAAGTGGACAAATAACTTACTATGGCAGGTAGTGGTGAGCAAGGTTTTTATTTCACGAGTAGATATTATTTTGTCCTCACTGAAATATGCAAAATTTAAGTTTCTTACTTCAAGTTTTGATCTATGAAAATTCACTTTATTTTAGCTAATTTTGATATATTTTTTTTTTTCTGAATGAATTCTGGCTCGAATTTGAGGGTTACAAAATTAGGGTACCCACCGAAAATACTGATGTTTTGTTGATTTTGTAACCTTGGTGTTGAGTTTGTATCGAGTGATTGTAGAAACCCACAAATTTGAATTATTGGTTAATTACCCTTGTCAATGCACACATCAGAATAGCTATGAGCTATATCTCCTTTGGAATTCCTTCTGCCGGGCAGCTCCTCTCCGGATGTCTTCTGCCGCACATTATGAGCACCTCTGGCATGAGATACAAGCTACGCAATAATAGCTTTTGAGTTGGGGAGCGAACACTAGTTCATGCAAGTCTAACGCAAACAGTTTAACTCCTTTCGCTGACGCAGCTTTGAACTGTCGCCTTATGAAGGTGTGCAATAGGGGGAGGGGGCATTGCTCTTGATGCTCCAAGTCGATTCGTTTTGCAGAGTGAAATCCCACACATTGGTGGCACCGAGCTAGGTTTCCTATACAACGTGCCTTAGCAGAGCTTCCTGGTTCTCTTCGACCGCCTTACCCTTCCGTAGTGAATGTGGCTGCGTTGAAATGAGCCGATTCTTTCACCTGGGAACTGCATACAGAGGAAATTTGTCCTGGTTTCAGGCTTCTTGCTCCGCTTTCTCCGTCATCCTTAGAGCGAGCTTCCTGAGACGGCTGGCTCCTCCTTTGAACCAGTCAGTTTGACATTTTTGAGGGTACAATGAAAGTTGACATGTTGATTATTCTCTCATGGGAGTATGGTATACTGAGCTTTCATGTCCAACAAACCTCGGTTGCCAAACAATGTGGTTATAGATATTGGTCGGCGTGACCTTTGTCACTTTCAGGTTTCCTTATTTGTTCGCTTGGATGAACCATTTTGGTATTGAGCTAATGCTACAAATGAATAAAGTTTATACCGATCTATCATAACAAATTTGCGGATTTCGTCATTATTCATCTGGATGAATCGAACGGTGGAGACTGATTTTTTGATAGTCAATGGTCAGCTACTATGCGTTATGATCTGGCAACCCGGAGTGACAATAGTCGGGACACTTCCCGGTGATGACGATAGTTTGAGGAGTTCATGTATTCACTAAGTGCTAATGCTTTGGTCCGGTACTCTATTAAAAGGAGGCCTTAATATCCCTTAGTTTCCATTAGGACCCCGCTGCCACGGGAGGGTAGGACAAAAGATGTCATGCAAGTTCTTTTCCATAAGCACGTATGATTATATACGGAATACATGCCTACATTACATTGATGAATTGAAGCTAGTTCTGTGTCACCCTAGGTTATAACTGCTATACACGATGAATATTATCCGACACCTATCAATGCCGATCTGTTACCTATGAGTTCGTTCCATATTGATACTTGCTTCGTTACTTTCGGTACTGTTGCTGTCACCATCACTACAAAACTACTATTATTACTTTTGCCACCGTTACCGTTACTTCCGTACTACTTTGCTACTAAATATTTTGTTGCAAATATAAAGTCTTTCAGGTGTGGTTGAATTGACAACTCAGCTGCTAATACTTGAGAATATTCTTTGGCTCCCCTTGTATCGAATCAATAAATTTGTGTTGAATACTCTACCCTCGAAAACAGTTGCGATCCCCTATACTTGTGGGTTATCAGTGTCTCGAAACGACGAACTGTAGCAGCATTGCATACTCGGGGAGAACACTTTTATCTTGAAATTTAGTGAAGGGATCATCTTATAATGCTATCGTCGTTATAAGCAAAATAAGATGCATAAAGGATAAAAATCACTTGCAATCAAAATATGTGACATGATATGGCCATCATCATCTCATGCTTTTGATCTCTATCTTCAAAGCATCATCATGATCTCCATCGTCACCGGCTCGACACCTTGATCTCCATCGTTGCGTCGTGGTCGTCTCGCCAACTATTGCTTCTACAACTAATGCTAACTCATAGCGATAAAGTAAATCAAGTACATGGTGCTTGCATTTCATACAATAATTAAGAGACAACCATAAGCTCCCGTCGGTTGTCGATATTACAAAACATGATCATCTCATACAATAACGTATAACTCATCACGTCTTGACCATATCACATCACAACATGCCCTGCAAAAGCAAGTTAGACGTCCTCTACTTTGTTGTTGCAAGTTTTACGTGGCTGCTACGGGCTTCTAGCAAGAACCCTTCTTACCTATGGCACAAAACCACAACGGTGATTTATCAAGTTTGCTGTTTTAACCTTCTTCAAGGACCGGTCGTAGTAAAACTAGATTCAACTAAAGTAGGAGAAACAAACACCCGCCAGCCACCTTTATGCAAAACAAGTTACATGTCTGTTGGTGGAGCCGGTCTCATGTATGTTGACATGTAAGGTTGGTCCAGGCCGCTTAATCTTACAATACCACCGAATCAAAATAAGACGTTTGTGGTAAGAAGTATGACGATCACCACCCACAACTCTTTGTGTTCTACTCGTGCTTATCATCTACACATAGACCTGGCTCTGATGCCACTGTTGGGAAACGTTGCATGGAAAACACAAATTTTTAACGCGTATGTAAAGTTCTATCCATGGAGATGCATAATAACAAGGAGGGGCGTGTGTCTATGTACCCTCATAGACCGTAAGCGGAAGCGTTAGACAATGCGGTTGATGTAGTCGAACTTCTTCGCGATCCAACCGATCAAGTACCGAACGTAAGACACCTCCGCATTGAGCACATGTTCAGCTCGGTGACGTCCTCGCCTTCTTGATCCAGCAAGACGGGCGAAGTAGTAGATGTGTTCTGGCAGCAGGACGTCGTGGTGACGGATGGCGAAGTGATCTCCATAGGGCGTCGCCTAAGCACTACGAAAATATGACCGATGGACGAAACTATGGAGAGGGGCACCGCACACGGCTAAGATAATGTTCTAGGTGTGTTAGGTGCCCCCTCCCTCATATATATAGGTGGGAGGGAGAGGGGAGAGGCCAAGAGGCGCCCCAAGTAAGTCCGAGTCCTACTTGGGCTCCTGCCCTTGGCGGCGCCCCCTGCTATATTTGTGAGAGGGGAAAAGGAAGGGGAGAAGAGGAAGGCAGGGGGAGGCCGAATCCTCCCCCCTTTCCTTTCCCCACTTGAGAGGCTGCGATGGGGGGTGAGCCATCCCCTTGTGGGCTAGAGTGCTCCCCTCTAATGGCCCAATAGCCCCACGAACCTCTTGGGGGTGTCTCGTACCTCCTCCGGTACTCTGATGACTACCCGGTACACATAGAAACACTTCCGGTGTCCGAATACCATCATCCTATATATCAATCTTTACCTCTCGACCATTTCGTGGCTCCTCATCATGTCTGTAATCTTATCCGGGACTCCGAACAACATTCGGTCACCAATTCATATACCTCATATAACACTATATTGTCAACGAACGTTAAGCGTGCGGACCCTACGTGTCAGGGATATTACTACTGGGCATAAACCGCCCAGGAGGGGCCGGTTTATGCCCTATCAAGATTACTTCTACTGAAGCCCAGCGGAACATGGAACATGACACTTCATTTCAGAAGACTTAAAGCCCAAGAGGTGTTAGGGCCCATAATTTGTAAACCGCCATACGGCATGTAACTTGTGTTGTAAGATAGGAAAGATAGAGACCGGGCCGGACACGTTTATGAACCGGCCTCGGGACTCTATAAACTGGACCGAGCGTCACCTCATGTATATAAAGGGACCATCCAACGACGGTTCAAGGAGGACAACAACTCGAGACACAGGCAAAGCGGATTCGCTCCCTGGTCATCGAAACCCTAGCAATATTACACCAAACTAGACGTAGGCTTTTACCTTCATCTAAGGGGCCGAACTACTATAAACCCTTGCGTCCTTGTCCGCTTTAACCCCTTTAAGCTAACCCATAGCGATGGCCTCACGACTAAGTCCTTTTGCTAGGACATCTGCCATGACAAAACCACGACAGTTGGCACCCTCTGTGGGGCAATTGCACGATGGTTTTGAGTTCTTGAAGGGCAACTTTGAGGGACTCAAGGGCTATGCAGTGGGCTGGATGACTAAGAGTCGTCGCGGCAAGATCTACATCGACGATGCAGGCTAGGGCCCCGAGGCCGATTCAATCGAATACGGCTACCGGGTCCCCTTTGGCGGCATCCACGTCTTCATCGGCAAGATCGGCGAACCGGGCCCTGAGCCGGACATCTTCTCCAACATCATCGAGTCGGCTCAGCGTGCGAGACCTGCCCGGATTCGGCCCGCCGTGAAGCACGTCTTCGTTGGAGCTGTTTACTGAGCGCAAGCGGAGGATGGATCGGACTCCGGTGGCGAGACCGTTGTTTATTCCGGTGATGAGTCATCCACTGGAGAAACAGAGTCCTTATACCGGTTGCAGGATGGCCAATCTGGGGGCTGTTCCGACGGTGACAATATTCCAGACCCCCTGGATCTGCCAAACTGGGTTGCAGTCTTCATGGCCAGATCACAACCTATGCAACAATCTTCGACTGCGGCGGCGTTAACATCAGACCTGGCGGCAGCAGCGGCTAGGGCTGGAGGCCCGGTTTAGCCACCGGCTCAGGTATTGACCACCTTAGTTGACACTTTGACAACACTGTTAACTGCAGAGGTTGGCCAGGCCGAGAAGGAACAACATGATGCAGAAGTGGCTCAGGTGAGGAGCCAGATAGATCAGGTAAAATTGGACCTAGCTGCTGAGAATACCAGGATGATTGCGAGGCAGGCCGAGCTAGATGATCAGGCTTACCGGCTCATGTTGGATCAGACTGCTTCGCGCGATGTAATGATGAGAAGGCAACAATCCCGCCTGCCGTCGGTTTACAAGGCGAGGAACCTTTTAAGTATGCCAGGAGAAGGCACCAGTAACCAGCCGGGGGTAAACCGGGGAGGAGCGCCTGGCACAGGAGCATCAGTCCAGCCACAGGCCGCAGAGCCAACCCGCCAGGCCGTTCCGTCGCATCATGTACCTACCCCTCCTAGTCACTACTCCAACCCATTGGATAACATAGTTGCCACCGCTTCATGACTGGCCGCCCTTCCCATTGAAGGGGAATCCCCTATAGCAGTGGAGGCATGGCGAGCCAGGGAGTTTCTGCAGACGGCTTTAACTCAGCAGCAAGCATATTGTCACAGCCGCGAGAGGATTCACTCCACCCCTCGCCCAAGCCGGAGTTATAGCAGGCACCTGGAAGAAACAGCCGTGTCAAGCAGCGCGCGGAATCGTAATCCACCGCGGAGGGATAACCCGGCGGGAGGAGGTGCAAACACTCAAGATGTGGTGGATCAGGCAGGCAGCGACGAGAGGCCGAGTTAGCAGCACAGTACGAGGCACGTCAGCCGACGCTGGTTCGTCCGTCTACCACAGTTGAACTAGGGGTTACGTCCAGCTCCTTAGGAGTGCCCTGTCTCACCCCCGCTTTACGCAATGTACGACTGTCCAAGGACTTTAAAGGTCTGCGCAAGGTGCCCAATTATACTGCAGATTTATCCCCTGAGACATGGGTTGAAAGCTACGAGATGGCAATGGAGATGCTGTACGTAGACGATGCGGCATGTGCTAAGTACTTCACTATGATGTTGGAGGGCACGGCTCGTACTTGGCTAAAAAGCATGCCACCCAACTCCATCGGATCATGGGCCGAGTTACGCCGTCGGTTTATCAATAACTTCAAAGACACATGCAAGCAGCCGATGTCTATCGTTGATTTAGCCGCCTGTGTTCAAGGAGAGCACGAATCAACGAGCCATTGGGTGCGCTGAGTATCAGAGATCCTACATTCTTCCAACCGCATCAACCCGGACACAACAGTTATAACGTTGGAAGGCAATTGCCGGTTCGAGCCCCTAAAGCTAAAGTTAGGACGGCTCAAACGTAATTGTGATGACATGGGAACGCTCATGGGCGCTTTAGTGAAACAGGCTGATTCAGATAGTGCCAAGTATCCAGAGTCTGATAACGAGAAGTCAAGGAAGACAAAGAAGAATGGTAAGGCGCCGTAGCCTAGCCCGGCGAGTCAAGGACATAATGGTAAGCGTAAAGCGGATAGCGCTTCAGATTTTGTGGCTAACACTAATGCCCAGGAGGATGGCCAGCGCCGCAAGGGCAGACCACCCCCGCGGGGTGGAAGACCAAACATTAATCTAGAACGCCAGATGAATATACCTTGCCCCAGGCATGGTACGCAGGAAAAGCCAACCACGCACCTATGGAAGGACTGCTTTATTATGAAGGAATTTATAAACCGGTCCCAGTATGATCATGGATCGTCCGGCGGTTCAGGCCCTAGTTTCCACGGGCCGAGTTATCAAGGTGGTGGCTCCGGTTCAGGGTTTCAAGGTAACCAGAACAATCACAGCAACCAGAATGGGCATAATCAGGATAACCCGCAGCACGGCCAGGGTAGTTATAACAATCAGGGCAATCAACAGCAACAACAGCAGTCAGGATATCAGAGTAATCCAAAGCACTTGAGTAGTAGGCAGTATCACGTCTTCACCACAAGCCTATGTAAACGTGATCGGAAAGTTTACAAGAGGGAAGTACATTCCGTTGAACCGGCGGTGCCACGTTATTTACGCTGGTCGGAACAGCCCATTGTGTGAGGTCGAGAGGATCATCCGCCCCGGGTTGATAATCCGGGTCAGCTGGCTTTGGTTGTGGCACCTTCGGTCAGGGGCTGTAAGTTCACCAAGGTACTCATGGATGGAGGAAGCAGCATCAACATTCTGTATTACGAGACTTTTCGTCGCATGGGTTTAACAGACAAAAAACTTCGGCAGTCCAACACTGTTTTTCACGGCATGGTGCCTGGTAAATCGGCATATCCGGTCGGTAAGATAGACTTGGAGGTCACCTTTGGAGATGAGCATGATTCGAGGTCTGAAACTTTGACCTTTGAAGTGGTAAAGATCAAGAGCCCGTATCACGCCCTGTTCGGGCGGCCGGTTTATGCTAAGTTCATGGCGAGGCCTTGTTATGTTTATCTGCAGCTCAAGATGACGGGTCACAAGGGAACTATTATGGTCCATGGGAGCCATAAGATTGCTTTGGTGTGTGAGGAAGGTGATGTAGCTTATGCCGAGGCGGTTTGCGTAACCGAGGAGTTGAAATTTTACAAAGATAATGTTGATCCGGCAGACATGTCTCCGTTGAAAAAACCAACGACGGAGCACGACCCAGCTTTGAAGTTCAAATCAGATGATGAGACGAAGCAGGTTGACTTTATCCCTGGCGATTCATCCAAGCAGTTTACTATCAGTGCTAACCTGGATCCGAAATAGGAAAGCGCGCTCATCGAGTTCATCCGTGAGAATCGGGACATCTTGGCATGGAAACCTTCTGACATGCCAGGTGTACCGAGGCAACTCACTGAGCACACTCTCAATATTGATCCCAAGTTTAAACCGGTCAAACAGTTTCTCCGCCGGTTCAATGAAGAAAGACGCAAGGCTATTGGTGAAGAAGTGGCCAGGCTCTTGGCAGCAGGCTTTATAATTGAGGTTTTTCATCCAGAGTGATTGGCTAATCCGATGCTGGTGCTTAAAAAGAAAGGCACTTGGCGAATGTGTGTTGATTACACATATCTGAACAAGGCTTGCCCAGCTGATCCCTTTGCCCTTCCCCGTATTGATCAAATCATCGATGCTACGGCGGGTTGTGAGCGTTCAAGTTTTTTGGATGCATATTCCGGTTATCATCAGATCAAGATGGCAGTTAAGGACCAGGAGAAGACGGCCTTCATAACTCCCTTTGGAGCCTTCTACTATGTATCTATGCCTTTCGGGCTCAAGAGTGCCCAGGCCTATCAACATTGTGTGCAGAATTGTCTTCATGGACAGATTGGGCGGAACGTTCATGCTTATGTGGACGACGTTGTGGTAAAATCCAGGAAGGAAGAAACATTGGTAGCTGACCTGAAGGAAACCTTTGATAATCTTCGGATTTACAAGATGATGCTTAATCCGGCCAAGTGTGTTTTTGGTGTACCAGCAGGCAAGTTCTTAGGTTTCCTGGTGTCTAACAGAGGAATTGAAGCTAATCCGGAGAAGATCAAGGCGATTACATCCTTGGCTAAACCGGCGTGCATCAACGATGTCCAATGTTTGGTAGGCCGAATTGCGGCACTCAGCCGGTTTATCAGCCATTTAGGAGAGAAGGCCATCCTGCTTTATCAGATGAAGAAAAAGACAGACCACTTTGTCTGGAGTGATGCTGCTGATGCTGCGTTCGAGGACTTGAAGAAACAGTTGGCAGAGCCGCCTATCCTTGCTGCACCAGTTGATAATGAGCCGCTATTGTTATACGTGGCTGCTAATGCTCGAGCAGTAAGCGTTGCCATTGTGGTAGAACGCAAGGAGGCAGGAAAGGAATATCCCGTTCAACGGCCGGTTTACTACATCAGCGAGGTGCTCATTGAGTCAAAGCAGAGATACCCGCATTGGCAAAAATTGGTATACGGAGTCTTCATGGCAAACCGGAAGCTGAAGCAGTATTTTCAGGGCCATCCAATCACCGTGGTCAGTTCAGCCCCTCTGGGCGATATAATCCAGAACAGAGAAGCGACGGGTCGGGTTGCAAAGTGGGCCATTGAACTTAGTCCTCACGGGTTGAAGTATGTGCTGATACGTCCAAAACGTGTCTATAATTTCTGCTTGCTCCATGCCTCTTTTGTGTGATATTGCTATGATATTTATGCACTTCCATACACTTTTGATCACATTTGGACTAACCTATTAACTCAGTGCACCACAGTGCCAGTTCCTGTTTTCTGCTGTTTTTCTATTTTAGGTTTCCCCCATATTAAAAGTGCCCTAAAAATTCAGAGAAAAATACAGGAAAAATCAGCATATCGGTAGCTTCAAGAAAAACCAAAGCAGGGCCAGAGGGGAGGCTGGGGTGGCCCAGGCGGCCACCCGGCGCGGCCCCACCCCTGGCCGCGCCAGGGGGGCGCCTGGGGCCCCACCTCTGCCTCTGGTGACCCCCTTTTGCATATATATTGCTCGCGTCCCGAAACCCTCGAGGACGGAACCCTTTTTTATGATCTCGCCTCTGTTCCGCCGCCGCCGCCACGCTTCCAAGATCAGGAGCACCAGGAGAACTCTTCCCGGCACCCTGCCGGAGGGGAGAACCACCACCGGGAGCTTCTCCACCACCATGGACGCTTCCCGGATGAGTTGTGAGTAGTCCCCCTTGGACCATGGGTCCATGACCAGTAGCTATGTGATGTTCTCCTCCCCTCTTTGTTCTTCATGAATTAGACCTCGTGAGCTGCCCTACATGATCGAGGCACATATGTAATCTTTATGCTGTTGCTCTGCTGAGTTTGCTGGGATCCGATGGATTATGAGATTATGTTCAGATTGTGTGTGAGTAATATATTTGATTCACCTCTTTTATATTTATGTTCTTGAGTAATTCTTGCATGTTCTCCGTTGCTATTTATTGCTTTGGCCGAGTAGTAGGTAGTAACTCCAAGAGGGAACGTTATGCTTGATTGTGGGTTCATGCCCCTCGATGACTAGTTTGAGTGACAGAAAAATGAGTCTAGGGGATGTGCTGTTGCCAAAAGGGGGAAAACAACAGTGCTTGTACTTGCGGGTGCAAGGATTGTTTACTTTACGCAAAGTTCTTTTAATGCAGTTGTCTGTTGCTTTGAGTTTACACTTTGGGTGGGACTCGCAACTTAATACCAGCGAGATGTTCTGGATAGATATCTCAAGGTGGATGATTAGTAGTAGATGCAGATGGATTTCAGTCTACTTGCCTTGGCGTACCGCCCATGCTTTTGAGCCTCTACCTTTCTTTACAGCATAGTTAGCATTGGTTTGTGCACATAATCCTGTCAATTGCCCAGCTGTAATTTGTTTACCTCGCTTAGCTGTTTTATCGTCTTTTGGGAGAGAGACATCACTAGTGAACATCATGGGACCCCGGTCCATATTACCATCACTGATCACACCCGCTATTTACTTCCTGTTCTTATTTCCTAGTTGCAGTCATACCTATCACTATTACCTCTTGTGTTTGATCCTTTGTAAACAGCAAGGCCGGAGGGATTGACAACCTCTCTATACTCGTTGGGAGCAAAGTTATTTGTATCTGTGTGCAGGTCCTGTCAACCGCTAAGTTGGCGCCGTTAGCGTTGACACCTACTTGTTGGCCCTCGGAGTCTCACGGGATTCGATCCTTGGTATCTTGCCAAGGGAAACTTGCCGTTACGCTACATCTCAAACCTTCCACTTGGGGTAACCAACAAGGGGCGAGAAGCCATCAAGCAAAGTTTCTGGCGCCGTTGCCGGGGACTCCAGTCTTCAAGATAGGGGAGTTGCACGCTATATTTTATCTTTGCTTTTTAGTCTTGTTAGTTTACCTTTCAGTTTTTGCTTTAGTGTCCCTTACCAAAAATCACAACAATTGTTATCTTGCTTGCTGCTGCTATGGGTTCCACCGAGAACACCAAGTTGTGTGACTTCACTAGTCATAACAACGATGACTTTATCTGCACGCCTATTACTACACCTGCCACTTCAGCACCTTCTTATGAAATTAAACCTGCTTTACTGAACCTAGTTATGAAAGATCAATTCTCCGGTGCTGGAGATGATGCTGCTTTGCACTTACATAATTTTGTTGAGCTTTGTGATATGCAAAAGTACCAAGAAATAGATGGTGATATTGTTAAGCTTAAGCTTTTTCCTTTCTCCTTGAGAGGAGGAGCTAAAATCTGGTTTCAATCCTTGCCTAGGAATAGCATAGATTCTTGGGACAAGTGCAAGGATGCCTTTATTGGGAAGTACTATCCCCCTGCTAAAATTATCCAACTAAGGAGTAACATAATGAATTTTAAACAATTGGATAATGAACACGTTGCCCAAGCTTGGGAACGCATGAAATCTCTTGTCAAGAACTGCCCTACTCATGGTTTCACTACTTGGATGGTTATCCAAACTTTTTATGCAGGCTTGAACTTTACCTCGCGGAACTTGTTGGATTCGGCCGCGGGAGGAACCTTTATGTCAACTACACTTGGTGCTGCCACGAGGCTTCTCGATGAGATGATGACCAACTATTCCCAATGGCACACCGAACGCGCTCCAACAGGTAGGAAGGTAAACTCTGTCGAGGAGATTTCCTCCCTAAATGAAAAAGTTGACTTGATCATGTCTCTACTTTCCAAGCAATCTTCTATTGATCCTCATGATGTTCCTTTAAATTCTTTGATTGCTCAAGATCAAGTAGATGTGAACTTTATCTCTAGAAACAATTTCAATAACAATGCTTATAGGAGTAATTTTGGAAGCAACCCTAGACCGTTCCCCTCTAATTCCTATGGGAACAACAATGCTTATCCTAGCACCAAGAACTCCACTTCTGAACTGGAGATTATGCTTAAAGACTTCATCACTACCCAAAAAGCCTTCAATAAGAGTGTAGAAGAAAAACTAGCCGAACTAGATAATCTCTCTTCGAAGGTAGACAATTTAGCCCATGAGGTAGAGTTGCTTAAAATTAGAACTTCTCCTCTTGAGGAGAGGAAGACCACTCCTATGAATGCTATTCAAGTGCAAATTAAGGAAAACATTAGGATGATGGCTAAACTTAAAGAGAGATGGGCTAGAGAAAAGGAGGAAGAAGATAGAATTAAGAGCCTTCCTACCCACCACACTGTTGCTACTATCCAAGTTGTTGAGGATATCCAAACTCTTAGCACCCAATGCACTCCTAGTCCCATTGGACCTATTAATGGTGATGCTATGACCTCAACCGTAGAAACTCCTATGACCATAGAAGCTACCAAACAAGTGAGCCTAAAGGACACCACTACCACTTTACTTGATAGTAGTGACCTTGATTTTGATAATTGCACCCTTTCTGAAGTTATTAGTTTTCTTCACAAGATGTCTAGAGATCCCCACACTAGCACACTTAATCTTGCCTTCACAGAGCATATCACTAATGCTCTCATGAAAGCTAGGGAGGAGAAGCTTAGGGTAGAAGCCTCCATACCTAGAAAGCTAGAGGATGGTTGGGATCTTATGATTAAAATTAAGTTGAATAACTTCTCTTGCTATGCTTTATGTGATGTTGGAGCTAGTACCTCCGTTATGCCCAAAAGAATATATGATATGTTTAAATTGAAATCTTTTGATCCTTGTTCTTTTGGTGTTCGTCTTGTTGATTCTTCCGTAAAGAAACCTTTGGGGAAGATCGACGATGTTCATATCGTTGTCAATGACAATTATGTTCCCGTTGATTCTACTATTATGGATATTGAATGTGAACCTTCATGTCCAATTATTTTGGGACGTCCTTTCCTTCGCACCGTTGGTGCTATCATTGACATGAAAGAGGGGAATATAAAATTCCAATTTCCTCTCAAGAAAGGGATGGAACACTTCCCTAGAAAGAAGATTAAGTTACCTTTTGAGTCCGTTACACGGGCTAGCTATTCTTTTACTCTTGATAAAACTTGATCCTCTCTTTTTGCATCATGCCTAGCTTAAAGGCATAAAAGAAAGCGCTTTTGGGAGGCAGCCCACAACGAATAAAGTTTTATTTTTCTTTTGTTGTGTCTTGATGTTTGTTACTACAGTAGCATCATCATTGTATCTTTTCTTTTCAGCTTTGTGCCAAGTTTAGCCTCCGATTGCAAGAAAGTTCAAAAGTTGTGACGTGCAGTCCAGAAAACAGATTCTGTCCTTGGACAGAAAAATTCATATAAAATCACCAGATCATCTTTTTGATCTGAATTTTTTTGACAGCGTGCTCTATATAATTGGCTTTCGGGCGTCTGTTCTGAGTTTTTTGATTTGAGTTGCAGAAGTGCCCCGAAAAAATTTATTTACTACCTGCTGGTCTGTTTTTCACAGATTCTGTCTTGTTTTGCCTTTTCTTCGTTTTGCAAACCTTGAACTTGCTTTTTCTTTGCAAAAACCTTTTGGCAATCTTGAGAAACAGTAGCTCTTCAAGATTATCTTTATTTCCAGCAAGGAAAAATTATTTTATTATGGGTACTAACCTCGCTAATCAGATTATGATGAGTTATGTATGAAGGGAGTTTTCAAGTGTGCGAGGGAAGATGATAAAAAGATTCAGGAGGGTCAAACGCTCAAGCTTGGGGATGCCCCCGTGCACCCCCAAGAAATATTCAAGAAGACTCAAGCGTCTAATCTTGGGGATGCCCCCGTGCATCCCCTTCTCCATCAACAATTATCAGTTCGTCTTTCGTTCCACTATATTTTAATCACTTCATGCGTTATGTGCTATGCTTGGAGCGTCTTGCTTTTAGTTTCCTTTTTAGTTTTCCTTAGCTTTGCTTGCTGTTCATAACGAGTTAGAACCCAACTTTCTTTGTGTGGGAGAGAAACACGCTCCACTTCAACCTAGAACACAACATAGGATTTTCATGCTTATCTTTGCTGTGTGTGTTCTTTGTCTTTCCATAGCTACTGTCATGTTTAGCTCTTAGTTTTCATGCCTTTCTTTTTAAAGAGCTTTTGTTTAGTTGGTTGTTGAACTCTCTTGAGTTTTCACGTTTATCTTGTTAAGAGAGTTTGTCTGTTGCACTGAGTTGTGTGTCTTAACTTAAAATAGGTAATTGAGGTTGCTATTTAATTTTAGTAGTAACTTGCAATAGTTTTGAGGTATTGCCATGAGTAATGTCTGAACTTTTGGTGTCAAGAGCTTTAGCCTATTAGTGATAGATGTCGTATTTTGGGCAATCCGTGTTTATTTTCGAAAACCTACAAAATAGTTGAGAACTTTAGCTACTAAATGGATCACTAATCTTTGGAGGGATCGAATATTAGAGTACACTCACGTACCATGAGCCGAGGATGCGCAAGGATAACCAAATCCCCATACACTCCTCCTCGGGGTACTTGTCTCTTTGAGAACCTCCTAATTAGATTGAGAGTTACCGATAATAAGTGCATGAGTTCTTCGGACTAATGTGAGTATTCGAAAGTTGACACTTCCACCTAGCCATATTTTTCTAGCCTCTTCGGTACCGTGCATTGCCCTTTCTCACCTCGAGAGTTGGCGCATACTTTGCCGATGTATCCAAATCCTTGGCACGATACGCTCTATCATCATAAGCCTCATTATATCCTTCCTCAAAACAGCCACCATACCTACCTATCAAGGCATTTCCATAGCCTTTCCGAGATACATTGCCATGCAACATCTATCTTCTCATGACTTGATCTTCATGTCATACATGCTTTTTGCTTGATCGATGAGCCGCATGCTAGTTGGGCCTTGCCCTAATCATTGCTACATGACGCGCTAGTATCATTGCATATCCTGCTACACTGGCAGATGCATACATTTGCATACATCATGATAGTTTCATTTTCTTTATGTTGAGTACTTTTGTAAAGTGTGAAAGATCTTCTATACTTCTTGTAATACATAGAGTGTTGCCCCTAAAGTGAGGGAAAGATCCCAAAGAGGACAAAATCAAAAGATCCCAAAGAGGACAAATGAGAGATAAATAGAAAGAGCCATTGAGGCCACAAAAAATTAAAAAAATAGAAAAAGAAATAAAAAAGAGAGAAGGGGGCACACTACTATTTCTTTTGAGAGATCCACACTCGTACTCCATCTTATAGCTTGTACTCCATAGAGATTATCATTCATGCATATAGCTACGTGGGGACCTTTACACTATAGAACTTGGCTTGTATATTCCAATGATGAGCCTCCTCAAAAGAGCTCTAGGTCTTCTTGAGCAAGCAAGTTGGATGCACCCCCACTAGTTCCATTGGAGAGCTTACCTTAGCTCATGTGCATCCGTTGCATGTCAATCCCTACTCCTCACATCATATCTATCATTTGGCTTTCTCTTGCCGATGATTGTCCTCATTGATGTGAGCCCTTCACACCTTTTTTTGCCTTCCCCCTCTATCATTTTTCTCTCTTTGCCATCCTAAGTGTCGACTTTCTTGCTTACGCTCATCCATTGCATGAGTGCTCAAAACATCGAAAGGGAGCGGATCATTTTGACTTGTACCTGGCTGACAGTCTGGGGATGAGTCAAGATAAGATTCCAAAGAAGACCAAGTGTGAAACTTTAGTAGATTAAGTTCTCAACAATACAAAAACTATGTTTTACTCTCTCATATATCCCTATCCCCTTTCTTGCACGCAAACACCATTTGGAGACATTCGAGTCACGGACAGCGCGAGCTCTTGCACCTTTATGTTCTTATGTTACTTGTTACAATGCTAATATAGACTCTTGCTTGTTATGACTTGAATTGGATTACATGCCTTGATTACTTTACTTAAAATTTCTTATATGGTTGATAGCATGTCACAGAAATTATGCTTGTTATCATTTACCTACTCGAGGACGAGCAGGAATTAAGCTTGGGGATGTTGATACGTCCAAAACGTATCTATAATTTCTGCTTGCTCCATGCCTCTTTTGTGCGATATTGCTATGATATTTGGGATATTCTCCTACATGCCCCACTTTGCTTAGCTTCTCTCCCTCTTGCCCCACTTTCTCAAAAAGTCTCCTTCTTGCCCCACTTCGCTCTGTCCACTCTCGCTTATCGCCAAACGGGGAGTTGCCGTCGAGTCAACCTCCTTTGACCGTTACTTGGCCTGACTGGTGGGGTCAACCCGGGGCACCTCATCGCGCTCACGAGCGGGGCTCTGTTGGGGCCATTTTGAAGCTGGAACGACTCGCCTGACTAGTGGGGTCCGCCTGGGGCACCTCATCGCGGTCACGAGCGGCGCTCGGGTGGGGCCATTTTGAAGCTGGAACGACTCGCCTGACTAGTGGGGTCGGCCTGGGCACCTCATCGTGCTGACCAGTGGGGCCGACCTGAGGCCTCATTTTCGAAGCGTACTGCCTGGCCCACGTGGGAACGACTCGTCTCCTGCTGGCCCACAGGGCAGCCACAGCGGCGACGCATCGGCTGCTTTGACGGGTCCCGTTAAATAGCACCCGTCGCCACCTTCTTCCCCACTCGCCCCACTCGTCCACCCCACTCCCCGCGACCCCGAGCAACCGATGGCGCCCAAGCGCAACCTCGACACCTGCGAAGGCTTCTCCGCACCGACCAGCCCTAGCAAGCGCCGGACGGTGAACGAGGACCACACGCGCCACCTCTGGGAGACCAACCAGCCTGTGCCGTGGCCTAACCACGTGCTGCCGGAGGGGTGGAACCTCGGCAACAGCGGGGTGCCTGTGCCGCAGATTCCGGCCGAAGGCCGCGAGCGGGTGCGCGAGATCAGGCGGCGGCGCAAGATCCTGCCGGATGATCAGGTATGACTCGGCCTTCGCCGAAACCAGCCCCCTCTGGGATACCTGGTTCATCCCCGGCGTCGTGCCTGAGGCGCGCCGCCGGATGTGGTTCGGGTCCGTCGGGCCATCCCTGCCTGCACCGCCTCCACCACCTCCACCGCCTCCACCGGCGCAAGGACAGGCGGATCGACCGGCAGAGGAGCAGGCGGCTCCACTGCCAGAGGAGGAGGAGGAGGAGGCGGCTCCACTGCCGGAGGAGGAGGCAGAGGAGCAGGCGGCTCCACTACCGGAGGAGGAGGAGCAGGAGGAGGCGCCACTCTCCTCCGACAGCGGCGAGGAGTAGGCCGCGGCGAGGCAAGGCGGCGACGGCCGCAGCGGCGAGCCTAGTATAGGGTTCGCCTGGCGAACCTAGCATAGGGTTCGTCTTTTATATATATTTGTATTTTGTTTTGAATTTTAGTTGAAATCGTAGCCTCCCTATATATATTTGAATCGTCTACTATAATTTGTGGGAACTCATTGCACTTTAGTTTAGTTGCACTTTAATTTGTTTTTATTTTGTCGGTACAAGTGAATAATTTGAACACCGGGTACATATGAACCCTCCTACTTAGGACGTGCAAATGAGATGCGAAATTTCACGAAGAAAATATAGATGACTTTGCCTCGATGAAAAAGACAAAATTCCGGTGCTATGAAGTAGTGTATATGTGAAACTTTATCAAGATACGTGCATACGACCTTTTTCAGAATTTTTTCGCTGTTAGAAAACAAATTTTCTATTATTTTACAAGTTGAAAAAAGGGTGCCACATTCGGGAGTTATAAACTAGCCGTGCATTTGCATTCATTTCGGACTGAGAGAGAGCGAGAGAGCTATTGCTGACGTAACCTCGCTGGGCAAGACTGTGCGTTTGGTATGGTTGAAATAATCTGGCTTTTCAAGGCAAACTGGCCTGGGTGGGCAAGGTCCGCTGGGAGAGCCAATTCGGCTCGCTCTCGACAGTAAGATTATTTCACGGGCTAGAGCTGAGCTAGGCTAGGTGAGCAATAGAACCAAACCTTTTAATCAGTGCTAAGACATAGAGCATATGTCGCATTAAGCTTACATGGATCAAGCTACACACTAATAACAAGCTCTAATGACTGATTATCAGCAAGTAAACAAATCCTAGAACAACTATACACAGATAAAATGCTGCAGCTGTCAGATTAGCCTGCTTATTGAGAGCAATCATCTCCCTTAAGTGCTTGTTCAACTGCTTCAGTTCCCCCTTGAGTTCCGCATCCCCCATCGTCGGAGCGACGCTGTCAGAACGCAAAATCTGCGCAGCCTCCATCCTCTTCGGAGCAGGCGGCAGCGGCAGATCGAGCATCAAATTCGCCGCCCCAGTCGAATCAATTACACCCTCCAGTTGAAGCCTCGCAATGTATGCATCCATCCACTCAAAATGGTCGCAATGATTCTGAAAACGTAAACATGAACCCTAAATCCCAAATCTAAGCAAAAAACAAAACAAATCTGGAGAAATCTGGAAAGATCTGGAAAGATCTAGAGAAATCTGGAGAGATCTTACCTTCCCCACCTCTGGCAGGCTCGTGCATTTCACATACTCGCGCCCCTCTTTCCCATTCTGATTGGTCTTAGTAACACGATGTCTCAGTGGCGCGATGCGTCGGCACTTCGGACATGGCATCAGCGGCACTTCACCATACCGTGGCCATGAGGGGTGGGAGGCTGAGCTACAGCTCGACATCTCTCGACGGCCGGTGCGTGGGCACTTCGTAGCCGGGGAAGAAGAAGAATGGGTGGGGGAAAGGGTAGGCAATGGTGAGCGAGCACGGGGAGAAGAAGAAGAATGACTGCATGTTCCATACACTTTTGTGCACTTCTTTTATATTTATGCACTTCCATACACTTTTGATCATATTTGGACTAACCTATTAACTCAGTGCACCACAGTGCGAGTTCCTGTTTTCTGCTGTTTTTCTATTTTATGTTTCCCCCATATTAAAAGTGCCCTAAAAATTCCGGGAAAAATACAGGAAAAATCAGCGTATCGGGAGCTTCAAAAAAAAAACCAAAGCAGGGCCAGAGGGGAGCCTGGGGTGGCCCAGGCGGCCACCCGGCGCGGCCCCACCCCTGGCCGCGCCAGGGGGGCGCCTGGGGCCCCACCTCCGCTTCTGGTGACCCCCTTTTGCATATATATTGCTCGCGTCCCGAAACCCTCGAGGACGGAACCCTTTTTTACGATCTCGCCTCTGTTCCGCCGCCGCCGCCGCGCTTCCAAGATCGGGAGCACCAGGAGAACTCTTCCCGGCACCCTGCCGGAGGGGAGAACCACCACCGGGAGCTTCTCCACCACCATGGACGCTTCCCGGATGAGTTGTGAGTAGTCCCCCTTGGACCATGGGTCCATGACCAGTAGCTATGTGATGTTCTCCTCCCCTCTTTGTTCTTCATGGATTAGACCTCGTGAGCTGCCCTACATGATCGAGGCACATATGTAATCTTTATGCTATTGCTCCGCTGAGTTTGCTGGGATCCGATGGATTATAAGATTATGTTCAGATTGTGTGTGAGTAATATATTTGATTCACCTCTTTTATATTTATGTTCTTGAGTAATTCTTGCATGTTCTCCATTGCTATTTATTGCTTTGGCCGAGTAGTAGGTAGTAACTCCAAGAGGGAACGTTATGCTTGATTGTGGGTTCATGCCCCTCGATGACTAGTTTGAGTGACAGAAACATGAGTCTAGGGGATGTGCTGTTGCCAAAAGGGGGAAAACAACGGTGCTTGTACTTGCGGGTGCAAGGATTGTTTACTTTACGCAAAGTTCTTTTAATGCAGTTGTCTGTTGCTTTGAGTTTACACTTTGGGTGGGACTCGCAACTTAATACCAGCGAGATGTTCTGGATAGATATCTCAAGGTGGATGATTAGTAGTAGATGCAGATGGATTTCGGTCTACTTGCCTTGGCGTACCACCCATGCTTTTGAGCCTCTACCTTTCTTTACAGCATAGTTAGCATTGGTTTGCGCACATAATCCTGTCAATTGCCCAGCTGTAATTTGTTTACCTCGCTTAGCTGTTTTATCGTCTTTTGGGAGAGAGACATCACTAGTGAACATCATGGGACCCCGGTCCATATTACCATCACTGATCACACCCGCTATTTACTTCCTGTTCTTATTTCCTAGTTGCAGTCATACCTATCACTATTACCTCTTGCGTTTGATCCTTTGTAAACAACAAAGCCGGAGGGATTGACAACCTCTCTGTACTCGTTGGGAGCAAAGTTATTTGTATCTGTGTGCAGGTCCTGTCAACCGCTAAGTTGGCGCCGTTAGCGTTGACACCTACTTGTTGGCCCTCGGAGTCTCACGGGATTCGATCCTTGGTATCTTGCCAAGGGAAACTTGCCGTTACGCTACATCTCAAACCTTCCACTTGGGGTAACCAACGAGGGGCGAGAAGCCATCATGTGCCTCGTACTGCAATGAAATCCCAAGCACTGGTGGATTTCATCAATGATTGGATGGAGTTGCAAGCACCGGAGGAAAAGCCGGATCATACGTACTGGACTATTCACTTTGATGGATCCAGGCAATTGGAGGGCTCGGGGGCTGGAGTCGTATTAACTTCCCTACAAGGTGATAAGTTCTGTTATGTCCTCCGTTTAATGTTCCATTGTACTAACAATGCAGCTGAGTATGAAGCTCTCCTCCATGGTCTACGAATGGCTAAGTAGATGAATTTAAGCCGGGTTAAATGTTTCGGCAATTCAGACTTGGTGGCACAACTGGTATCTGGTACATGGGATTCCAAGGATCCACTTATGGCAGCGTATCGTCGAGAGGTGGACGTTGTTGCTGGACACTTCAAGGGTTATCAGGTGGACCACGTGGACCGACGAAAGAATGAAGCGATCGATGCATTAAGCCGGCTGGGTTCTCAACGTAAACCGGTTCCACCCAATGTCTTCTTGGACGTATTGCATAATCCGTCGGTGAAATTACCTTCAGAAGAGGACTTGGCGGTTCCTCATCCGGAGGCTCAATTGGTGGCGGCACTTCATGCTATTCCGGATTGGACGGTACCGTACTTGGCGTACATGAACCGAGGTGAGTTGCCAGAAGATGAAGTCTTATCTAGACAGATAGTCCGGCGATCCAAATCAATGACTATTGTCAATGGAGAGCTGCATCATTGCAGCGTGTCTGGGGCGTTTCAACGTTGTGTATCACCAGACGAAGGCCGTGAAATTATTAGAGAAATCCATGAAGGAGATTGTGGTCATCAAGCCAGTTCAAAATCTTTGGTGGCTAAAGCTTTTCGTCATGGGTTCTACTGGCTGACGGCTCAAGCCGATGCAGAGGCCTTGGTCAGAAAGTGTGATGCTTGTCAAAAGTTCTCACAGCATGCTCATATACCGGCTCAAGAGTTGAGGATGATTCCAATTACTTGGCTGTTTGCGACATGGTCAGGCCCTTTAAGAGATCTCCAGATAAGAAGACCCACCTTCTGGTGGTGGTGGATAAGTTTACCAAGTGGGTTGAAGCGGAACCAGTTAGCAAGTGTGATGCGGCAACGGCGGTTCAATTCATCAAGAAGGTGAATTTCCGGTTTGGCTTTCGACACAGCATTATAACTGATAATGGTACCAATTTATCCAAGGGGGCAATGGAGGAGTTCTGTCAACGAGAGCACATTCGTCTTGATGTATCTTCAGTGGCTCACCCCCAATCCAATGGTCAAGCTGAGAGAGCCAATCAAGAGATCTTGAGAGGCATCAAACCCCGACTTATGGTCCCTTTGCAGAGGACGCCGGGTTGTTGGGTGGAGGAATTACCCTCTGTGTTATGGAGCATCAACACCACACCTAACAGGTCTACGGGTTACACGCCTTTCTTCATGGTATATGGAGTTGAAGCGGTTCTCCCTAGTGACATCCGTCATGATTCACCAAGAGTGGCGGCTTACGTGGAAGCTGATAATGAGAAGGCACGGCAAGACGCGTTGGACCGGCTGGACGAGGAGCACGACATGGCGGCAGCTCGATCGGCGATTTATCAACAAGATCTGTGCCGATACCACAGTCGTCGGGTTAAAACCAGAACGTTTCAAGAAGGAGATCTAGTGCTCCGGCTTATCCAAGACCAGACAGATATGCACAAGCTATCCCCGCCTTGGGAAGGACCCTTTGTGGTCAGCAAGAATCTACATAACGGATCATACTACCTCGTCGACGTTCGAGAACACAAGGACTCACGTACTGCGGAGGAGGAGACCCGACGGTCGTGGAACATCCCTCTTCTTCGGCCTTACTACACCTAAGCCATAGGCTCCGCTTTATGTACATAAAAATTGCAATGTATATTTTATGATCAATATAGTAAACAAGCGTCCCCGTTAAAGCGGGGTATCTGCCGCTTTTTTTAAAGAGTTTGTCACATGGGGGTTCTGTGTGCAAAGGAGTTCCTATGGCCCTCTTAAACTGGCTATTAAACCAAGACCATCATAAGAGCATAGCTCTGGTTGCTTTGGTGATCTGGCTATCAAAGCCCACATGATGATGAGGGGCAAAAGAGAGTTCGATGCATAGTACAACTCAAACATAGGCACCCGACGAGCATAGCTCACAATGCTACCTGGGGGCTCCTGACGCATAGCGTCAACGAGTTGACAACCCTTGTAGTAGGCTATCAAGCCATGAATTGGAAGCCTGGTGTATACACCTAAAACCCCGGATTAGCCTGCCTGCATTAAGTAAGTGACTCCGCCCAGGTAAACCTGGTATGACCCGTCGAACGTTTCACAAGTCAATCTTCTTACAAACCCTGAACTTGGCAACGTTAAATTGACGATTGGTTAAGGATTGAGGTTCATCTTAACAGGCTTTGTGAAATGGTTAATTCAGTGGCCTGGCAGCCTATGAAAAGCCTCGAATTTGGAGCCTGGCAGCTCGTAAAAAGCCTCGACTACAGGATTTTATTTTGACAATGTTTCTTTGATTTTGCTAAAGTTTCTAAATCTTTAAGGTCATTGGTTTTTATCCAAGTCCGTTGATTCGAGGAGTGGATGACTATAAGTTGCCACTACAATAAACCAGTGTTTACATAACCTGGTCTGGTTTGATTATAAATCGCCAGTGCTATCTACAGTTAAATCGGTGTTTATCATAACCCGGTATGGTTCCATGATGAGCTGGCAGATGATCAAGGAGTCATCAATACTTACAACTTGGATCATTCCATTTACTACCGACTATTGATTAAAGTCAATAGCGCCAAAATTTATCACAGGTATGATATATGTATCATATTTTACGTACAGTTCAGGTTATAAACCTAGACCATGTTTTTGGGCATTATGACCCATCCGGCGATAAACCGCCAGGACACTTTCAACTTTGTCTTATGCAGAAACAAGCGAAGTAAACTATTAAAAACATCATAAGCAGAGAAATTATGAAGTTGCCAGATGGAGCAATGTTATGCGTGAGGACATGACCAAAGTGTTTTAACTACCCTATTGCAAAGCGATTGGCAACCCAAAATGATCTGTTTTTTGCTTAAAGTACTATGACATAATAGCTAAACCGGCAGCAGTTTATGAATCTGCGCCAGCTCGACGTGAAGGTTGTGGATCATCCTGCTCCGTCTCCTCGTCGTCCTCATCCAGCAGCTGGAAGTCAGGGGTTGACCAGTTGATCTTTGTCAGCGCTTGGAAAACAGCCTCATCACTTATGAGTTCGGACGGTTCAACGTCAGGGGCATAAATATGCTTACGGACGGGCGGGATGAGATCTTCCACCTCGTAGACCGGAGGGTCGACCCGCAAGTTTTCAGCATCATAACCCGGATGATAACGGGACAGATCAGCCTCATCAGATAGTTTGGTGGCCAACGGCCACATTTCTCTTGTTAGAGCGCGCAAATCGCTGTCTGTGAATGCTGATCCGTCCTCCTTCATACTGGGATAGCCATTCATCACATCTGCCGGATCAAGGTCAGGCACCCAAGATTTCGCTCGAGTTAATGCCATCAAGGCACCTGCCCTTGCAGATGATTTCTTCAGCTCTCCAAGACGGGCAGGTAGAATTGATAGCTTCTCCAAAGTGCCTTTGATCGTTGTGGGAGCCGGTTTATTATGGGAAGCAGTACAGACAATCCTTTGAGCACCAGAATACAACTGCTCTATGAGAGTGTATGCGGCCTTCAACTTGTTCCGCATATCAGTGCCGAGATGAGCAATACATTTTCCTGCATCAAAAGAGTGTGAGTTAAACCGGAAAGTGCAGAACTATCATATTCAGGATTATGTTAAGAACACTTACCAAAGATAGCAGTCGTCATGGCGTTTATCTGCTGCTTTAAACCGGACAGTTCTTCTGTCACATGATTGAGAGCAGCCTCTGCATCAGTTGCCCTTTTTTTCCAATGTGGCTCTTTCAGCATCCCAATCCGACCGTTCCTTTTGGAAGTCCTTCTTCAGCTTTTCCATGTTTGCTAAAGCAAGTGTTAACTCATCTTTGACTTTGGAAGCGGCGGTTTGTTGAAACTTCAAAGTATCTTGGAGCTCGGCCACTTGAGAATCTTTCCGGTTTAAATCAGCCTGTCAAGAGAAGAGCATATTATACATTGATGAAGCATATTCAAAGTCCCAAGCACATAACAAGTTATACACTTGGCACTTGGGGGCTAATGCGTATTTGCAGTTATCAGACATTTTTCAATAAAGTTCCAAGCATATAACAAGTTATACACTCGGCACTTGGGGGCTAATGCGACATTGTTCAGAAAAGACTACAAACTAAAGCCCGGTTCATCTTGAAAAGGTAAACCGGCCTTGGGGACTACGCATGTGAAAAAACTATATAATGGATATTCTGAAGTCCCGGTTCATCCTAAAGGAGTAAACCGGCCCTTGGGGGCTACGATGGAGTAAAGGCAAGCTACAAGACTTATACAGGAATAAAGTCAAGGTTAAAGCAGAAAGTTACCTCATATAATTCCTTCATCAGATTTATTAAGCCGGCTTCATGATCACGGCTAGTGTACAACCGGTTCAGATAACCGGAATGAAGCTCTTGGGCACTAAGTTGAGCATAGTTGGACAAGTCAGCACTCCATTTGCCTTTGTCCTTGCCAAAAGTTTCATCCTTCGCAGTATGTTTGGATAAGGCAACAGGTTCACTAGGAGCAGTGTAACCGAATCCAGTGATTTGAACTTCCCCCGTTGAAGCGGCAGCGCTTTTAGCAGGGCTGTCTGGAGTATTGCTGGCCCGAACAGGACTGGCCGGATTAGTGTCATGATCCATTGGGACACTTCCTTGACCGACAAAAATTTCACGATCCATGGGAGGAGGATCATCATGCAAAGTGTCAACATTTTCTTCAGCAGGTTCAGGATCCTTTGCCAGTTCAGGAATCGCGTCATCACCTGCCGGTTCATTCACTTTAGCCTTTTTGCTAGGCTTGGGCTTACTGCAAAAGATAAAGGTTACGATAGTCAGAAGAGTGAAAAGAAAAAGGTTAAAACAACAAGAAGAAAAGCTTACCCATGAACAGTCTTAAGAGGAGGAATCTGCGTGGCTGTTGATTCGCCAGATGACGAACGAGGAGTATCCTGATAATTAGAATCAGACGGATTAAGAGGCTGACGAATATGACCCGCTTTGGGATAAAGAGCATCTGGAGTTTGTAAAACCTCTGATCGACGTTTCCGGGCTGGGGTATGTGGTAAACCGGTGGACTCAATGGCATGGCCACTGTGCCGCGTAGTGCGGCGAGCTTCATGTTGCTATTTCTTCAAAAGAAAGTTTGGTTCCAAGTAAGCGAAAGGGTGATAAAACTGTACTTTCCGGCTTGCTCGACGAATTTTTGGTGTCGGCAGAGGTTCTGAACCGGAAGAAAGGGTAATTACCTCGACATCACCTGCCTTGATGCCTTCAGCGTATCCCTGAGTATAATCATTGTTGATAAAATGCAAGAAAAGAGAGCCAAGAGAGTCAAGTAATACCTCTGAGGCCGGTTCATCATCCTCCGGATTGGATTCGGATACGTCAGTAGTTTTCTTCCTGACGTTTCTCTTAACGGCCTTGGTTTTCTGGCGAGGCACCTTCGCCATTTTATCCTGGACTTTCTTTTTCCATAATGGGTCATTACCCTATTGAAGATTAGGAAGACATTCAAGAAGAGTACTAAAGATGGATTGAAATAGAGCAAAGCAATACAAGAGAAAAATTTACCGATGGCGGTTTGTTGAGCTCACAGAAGGGAGCTAGTCCGGTTTTACTGCAAGTTTCTACTGGCTCATTCAGCAGCTTCTTAACAGCCTCGTTGATCTCATTCTCTGCTAACACAGCTTCTGTATGGCGTAGAGGATCTTTGGGGTTTCCAGTATATTCGCACATTAAACCGGAGTGCCGGCTCAGCGGGAGAATACTCCAGGAAATCCAACAACGAACGAAATCAACCCCTGTTAACCCATTTGCGGTAAAGGCTCTAAGCTTTGAGAGATGAGGAGCATATTTGGCTCGTTCTTGAGCGCTTAGCCGTTGTGGAAAGGGGTGGTTCTCCGAAAGCCGGTGGGAGCGATAACCCGGCAGAGGATTCTCATCTTCCGGAGAAGTATCTAGATAATAAAACCAAGTCTGATTCCACTCTTTAGGATGGCTGTGGTGATTGGCGTGAGGAAAACTAACGTCTTTTCTCTTCTGAATAGACATTTCGCCGAGTTCAATGTTTGGACCGTCAGAAAACTCCGTGCGACGGTTTAAATGGAAGAAATCCCTGAACAGTTCAACTGACGGTTCTTTTTGCAGATAAGCTTCACAAAAGACTTGGAAATTGCAGATGTTGGACACAGATTGGGCCCAATATCTTGAGGATGAAGTTGAAAATCAGCTAGCACATCGCGGAAGAACTTTGACCCGGGAGGACTAAATCCCCGGGCTAAATGATCAAGAAAAACAATGACTTCTCCATCCTTCAGTTCTGGAGGACACTCCGATCCAGGGAATCTCCAGTGAAGGACGTTCTTTGGGCCTAAAGCGCCAATCTTAGCCCGGTTCTGCAATTCTTCCTCAGTAACCCGGCACTGTACCCAGTTGCAGGAAGTGAACTGCTTGGCTTGTTTTGCCATTTTGAACGGAAAGCTGAAAATATAGTAAAGTACCGGTTTATGATTTATGAAGAGTTAAGTCGGCAGTGTTTCAAAGGTCTCTATAAATGGCGGTTTAAGCAGGGGCCTAATGGTATCTACCGGTTTATAGTCTTTCTAAAAGCTAAACCGCCGATGAGAATATAAAGGATGCAGATCTGCAGTTATGGAAAAACAGGTTCTGTAATATCAGTGATAAAGTTATGGATCTACAGCATGTCAGAAATTCAGAAATATTCATGGTCTATATTCAACAGATGCAACGGTGGCTCCAACAAACGCAGACTAAACTAGTACTTCGGGGAAGAGTAAAAGCATACTAAGGAAGCAAAGTTACTACCGCGGGTGTGAAAGCATGAGGATTAGATCTACACTGGTTGACGGAGCCACGAGGAAGAACTATGAAGAACTATGAAGAGCGGTGCCCTAGCTATGAACTTGCTGATGGAAACCCTAATGAGATCTATATATGGGATAAGGAAAGGACTTACCGGAGCCGAGAAGTGCGGAGGTGCGCTGGCGATTTTCTGATCCGATCAGGTTGATGCAGCGGCCAAGCTTGCTGAAGAGGCGAAGGTCGACGGCGGCGGCGGAGCTTGATGCAAGGAAGAAGAAGAGGCAAAGGAGCAAGGGAAAAAAAAGGGGATGCCCCTCTGCCCTATTTATAAGCCGAAAAATGAAACGATAGGCGCGGGAATTGAGGAGCCAGAAAAGTGGATATGGGACGATACTGTCGCCTCGATCTTCGGAGCTTTTAATGAGTAGAAAATAAAAATAGGTACACGTATTAAATGAGCAGATGACGTCATGACGGTTTAATGTGACCCAGGAAGATGACGTCATGGTGGTTTATGAAGCGTTTGAAGCTATGAAAGGCGAAACCTTTACAAGACGTTGAAGCTTGACATGAACAGGTTCAAATCAATCTGGGGCCTAATGTCAGGGATATTACTACTGGGCATAAACCGCCCAGGAGGGGCCGGTTTATGCCCTATCAGGATTACTTCTACTGAAGCCCAGCGAAACATGAAACATGACGCTTCATTTCAGAAGACTTAAAGCCCAAGAGGTGTTAGGGCCCATAATTTGTAAACCGCCATACGGCATGTAACTTGTGTTGTAAGATATGAAAGATAGAGACCGAGCTAGACATGATTATGAACCGGCCTCGGGACTCTGTAAACCGGACCGGACGTCACCTCGTGTATATAAAGGGATGAACCGGCGACGGTTTAAGGAGGACAACAACTCGAGACACAGGCAAAGCGGATTCGCTCCCTGGTCATCGAAACCCTAGCAATATTACACCAAACTAGACGCAAGCTTTTACCTTCATCGAAGGGGCCGAACTAGTATAAACCCTTGCGTCCTTGTCCGCTTTAACCCCTTTAAGCTAACCCGTAGCAATGGCCTCACGACTAAGTCCTTTTGCTAGGACATCTGCGTGACAGAACCACGACACTACGGGTTCGAGAACTATGTAGACATGTGATACGTCTCAAAACGTATCTACTTTTCCAAACACTTTTGCTATTGTTTTGACCTCATTCTTGCATGATTTGAACTAAACTAACCCGGACTGACGCTGTTTTCAGCAGAGCTGCCTGTATGGTTTTATTGTGTGCAGGAAAACGGATTTTTAGGTATCTCAGAAAATTCCAAGAAAAATCACAGAAAATCCATGCACCCGAAGGAACCTTGTGCCAGAAGATGAACCAGACGGCAGCCAGGGGGGGCCCAGGCGCCCTGGTGGCGCGGCCCCACCCCTGGCCGCGCCGGGAGGCCGCCTGGGCTGCTCCCACCTCCTCTGGTGCCCTACTTTGACCCGTATTTATCCCCGTGACGAAAAAACCCCCAGAACAGAAGTCGTTTTCTCAGTTTCCGTCGCGGAGCCGCCGCCACCCTCTGTTCTTCTTCGGGAGGGCTAATCTGCAGGCTGATTTGGCCTCCGGAGAGGGGAGATCGTTGCCATCGTCATCATCATCACCACTCCATCCTCCCTCCATGACTTCTCCTTCCATGTGTGAGTAATTCCCTGCTGTAGGCAAAGGGGATGGTAGGGATTGGATGAGTTAGATCATGTAATAGTTTATCAGATTGTTGGGGGCATGTTGCCTATCATCTACTATGGTGTTTATCATCTTTGCTTCAACTTGTTGCTCTTAACGCTTGTCACTTAGGGCCCGAGTGCCATGATTTCAGATCTGAACCATATGTGTTTGCATGAATATATTTGTGTTCTTGATCCTATCTATGAGTTGTTTGTACCTATTACGGTCCGGAACCGGCGATCCCAAAGGTGACAGCTTGGGACACCAAAGGGGATGGTCTATAGTTTGAGGATTACATGTATCCATTGAGTTTATTGCTTTGTTCCGGTGCTCTTTGACAGGGGCACCTTAATCTCCATAAGTTCCTTTTGGCCATGTTCGTAGCGGGATGGTAGGACAAAAGATGTTGTGCAAGTTCTTATTGCAAGCACGTACAACTACCTGTGGGATACATGCCTAATGTTTGATACTTGCCTAGATGATCATTACTTTTCTGTGTGCCTTGCCCCAAGTTAGATTCATGATGTATCTCATCCATGCAGCGCCCAACCATCCATCTCCCTAGCCTACAGTGTTTTAAATCCTGCTGGTTACTAGTTGTTACTTTTGCTGTTTACCTTTGCTGTTTACTTTTACTGTCACCACCATCACTATCATATCACCGTTACCACTTATCTTTTGTTGCAAGTAAGTATATTTCAGGTGCGGTTGAATTGACAACTCAACTGTCAAAGCTTATAAATACTCTTTGGCTCCCCGTGTGTCAAATCTATAAATTGGGTTATTCTGACCCGCGAAGACTATCTCGATCCCTTATGGTTGAGGGTTATCAAGTACCGTTTTCTGGCGCCGTTGCCGGGGAGCATAGCAATATTTACAAGTCAACTTGAAGTATCCTACCTGCTGCACTTCATCCGCTATGGGTAAGAAAGGAGACCCCAAGGTTCCGATCTTACTATCCACTACAAGAAGAGGTACTGTTCTGAACACTAGTGCTACACTTGATTCACCTTCTGTTATGAGTATGTTTGCCTCACCGCCACCACATGATGCTCCTACTGAATCTGTTACTATGTCCGATACTCTTGATGATGCTTCTACTACTCTTGATGATATTAGTTCACTTGGTTATGCTCTTGAGAAACAGATTGCTGCTGCTGCAAAAAAATCTGGAATTGAAATTCCTGTTACTCGCTACCCCATTGGTGGAACTTATGATTATCCTGATTTGAGTAAACTCAAGGAGAGACTCCTTGACGATGATTACATTATGCTTGATGATGATTTATGCAGGGAACTGACAGAGTTTTCCGGCTCTGACCCTGAAGCTATTAAGAAGCTGCTTGAAAAACACTCCTTGAAGAACAAGACTGTTCCTGATCCTGAATTTGCTACATCTCCTATATGCATCAATGATCCTGATTATGATTTCTCTGTTGATCTTTCACTTATACCTATGGTTGAAGCTGACCCCTTTTATGGCAGAGAAAATGATGATGCTATTGCACACCTGACCAAACTCACTGAGTTGGGTGGCTTGTTTACCACGGATGAAAAGATACGAAAATTTTATGTGACTAAGCTTCTTCCTTTCTCTTTGAAGGAAGGTGCTAAAACATGGTATGATTCACTACCATGTGGTTCCATTAAGAGTCCTCAAGACTTAGCTCACTCTTTTGTTGATAAGTACTTTCCTGCTCATATGCAACATGCTGCTTTACAAAGAATTTATAACTTTAAACAGTTGCAGGATGAGCACCTCCCTAAAGCTTGGGGGAGGTACTGTAGTCTGATCCGGGCTAGACCAGGACATGGAGTCCCTAAGAATGAATTAATCGATATATTTTATGCTGGTCTAACTGATGAATCCAGGTCCTATTTGGATAGTTGTGCTGGTTGTGTTTTCAGGAAGAGAACACCGGATGATGCAGAGGATTTGATGGGCAGGATTGCCAAAAACCATGAAGATTGGTCCGTCCCTGAACCACCTCCACCACCAAAGAAGAGGGGCATGTTTGTTCTAAGCCCCGAAGATATGCGAGAAGCAAAGAAGTCTATTAAAGAGAAAGGTATTAAAACTGAAGACGTGAAGAATCTACCCCCTATTGAGAAGTTGTGTGAGCCTACCACTCACCCTCCTATGGTAGAGGTACACTCTCTTTTAGAATTCAACGCAAGTGACATCCCTCATGGTAAGCCTCTTGATCAATGTTTAGATGAGTTTGATAATTTTATTATGAAACAAAATCATTTTAATGAGAGGATACAAAGTCAATTGCATGATAATTCCCTTGCTATCAAAAGTTTGCTTGATGTTCTAGGTAGAACAGTTAATGATGTTAAATGTCTTGTGAAGCATTTTCATATGGTTCAAACTCAGCTTGAACAAATTTCTAATGTGCAAAAAGATTTGCTCGCTAACAATGCCAAACAAGATGATTTGCAGGCCTTCGGGATTAAGACCCGAGGAGGAACTAGCACTCAAGATCCTCTCTATCCAGAAGGGCATCCGAGGAGAATCGAGCAAGATTCTCAAATGCAGGAAGAAGAAATTGTTGGCTCTCCAAAGAAGAAGAAGAAGAAACACAAGGAGGCTGACGATTCCAATGATCCTATTACAAGTGAAGAGCCAGCTGTTGATCCCAACAGTGTATCTATCTCCGATGCTGAGACTGAAGACGGTGCCGAACCTGAAGGTAAGGATAATGAGAAGAATGATCCGCCTGAAGTTCGAGAAGAAGAAGCACCTGACAAACGCAAGAAGTACACTAGAGAAGACTTCGTCGCAAAAAGACATGGGAAGGAAAGAGAACCATGGATACAGAAACCCATGCCCTTTCCAGGTAAGTCTATCAAATCTAAAGAAGAAGAGCATTACAATAAGTTTTGTGAGTGGATGAAACCTCTTTTTCTTCAAATCCCTTTGACTGACGCTATTAAGTTACCTCCCTATTCAAAATATATGAAAGATATTGTCACTAATAAAAGAAAAATTCCTAATGAAGCAATATCTACTATGCTTGCTAACTACTCTTTCAGTGGCAACATTCCTGAGAAGCTTGGTGATCCAGGTATACCCACCATTCCTTGCTCCATAAAGAATAATTATGTCAAGACTGCTTTATGTGATCTTGGAGCAGGAGTGAGTGTTATGCCTCTCTCTCTTTACAAGAGGCTTTGTTTAGAGAAACTAATTCCTACATATATCTCTCTTCAGATGGCTGACAAGTCAACCGCCGCCCCGATAGGTATTTGTGAGGATGTTCCCGTAGAAGTTGCTAATTGTTTGATCCTTATTGATTTTGTTGTGCTTGACATGCCCGAGGATGGGAGCATGTCCATTATTCTTGGTAGACCTTTTCTTAACACCGCAGGTGCTATTATTGATTGCAATAAAGGAAAGGTTACCTTCAATGTGAATGATAAAGAACACACGGTGTATTTTCCAAAGAAGACCGACAAGAGGCATGGCCTCAACTCTATAGAAAATATCGAGACCGTGAAGATTGGAGAATGGGACTATCCACTACAAGCGCACCACGAATACAAAACTATTATGGTAGGGACAATGTCCATTAAAGTAAAGGTGCAGTGATCACTTCGTAAGAGGTGAGACTTTTTGCTCTATATATCGCCTATTTGTTGGTAAGACTTGATCAACCTTACTAGTAAGCATGTTTTATATAGGTAAAAAGTTGAGCTTGTTATGTTTTCATTTGTTTTAGCTTTTGTTCTCCTTGTTGTACCAAGTGTTATGTTTTTGAAGCTTCACAATACTAATCACTACTTTAAGTTTTCAGAAAGTCTTGCAGCTTTTTGAACTTCGAAAAATTTTCAACAGTGAAGTTTTCAGAAAAATTCCAGAAAAATAAAAATAAAAATTTCCATGCCGGGAGTGACCCAGAGGCACCTGGGGCTGACCAGGGGGGGCCACCAGTGGCCCAGGCGGCCAGCTGGCGCGGCCTGCCCCCTGGCCGCGCCCATAGGGCGCCCGGGGCCCACAAGACCCACCTCCAGGTGAGTCTTCTTCCTCTCTCTCTCTTTCTCTCCAAAAACACGAGTTCTGCACTTGTTCTTGCATTCTTGCTGCTCTTGGAGGCGATTTTCGATCTCTCTCTACAGCCTATCATTCGAGCTGAGATTTTGAACAAATACTCCCTGGTATGTAACTCCTCCACCCCTCTAATTAGATTTTTGGTTGGTGGCTTCATTTGTGAGTATTTAGTAGTTCTTGGTGCTGTGTAGATGAGCTTGCATGCACGTGTAGAAATTTATTTTCCAAGTTTTGATGCAAGTTTATGCCTTAGGTAAGTAAGTTGAGTAGTTTGCCTTAAACGACTTTGTTTAAATCCTTGTTTTTGTAATTTGTCAAAAATTTCAGAAATGAGTTTGTTAGGAAGGGCAAAGGGGTGGCTTGAGAAGAAGAGGCCCGCACACTCCGATCGAGTTACTAGAGCCGCAGCCTCACCCTCGACTGCTAGGGTGAGCTACAATGAAGATCATGTGCCCCTAGAGTTGTTGGAAGACACAAGTCCAGCACGTGCTATGATGTTCCCATGTGATGAATTCCTTGAAGCTGCGGGAATTAAGGATGAGTTTTATAACCTTTGTGCTAATGCAGGTCTGACACGGCTCGTCACGTGCCGTGTTACTCAGTATCAAAAACTCACCTCCGGTTTCATTAACAGTTTTAGATATAATCCTGATACTGGTGCTATTGAGTTTAAAATTTACAATGATCTTATCACCATGCCCTTGGGAAAGTTTTGTGAAATAATAGGTGTGCCAAACGTTGGGCGGACGGCTAAGATGACCTCTCAGCCCACCGAGCTGAAAACCGTCTTCAACTCTCTCTGCAGCATGGGTACGAGGGATATTCATCGGTCAAAAATCTCCAGCATCTCATTCCCTCACCTCAGGTATTTTGTGTATTATGTTGCTAGAGGGGTATTAGCTCGTGACAACACGAGCAACACTTCTGTGCCGGATATAGCTATCCTAGCAACCGCCCTCTCAGGGAGGTTTGATTATAATTTGGGTGCCTTAATTGCTCGACGCCTTGCTATGAACGGTAACAGGGGAGATTTATTTGGTGGCGTTTATGCCATACTTATCTTAGAATATCTTAAAGGCACCCCACACCCTGATGATGAGCCTTTTACTTATTTAAGTTTTGATCTTGCTGCTATGAAAAGGCATAAGTTTGTTACCATGACTTCTGAGCTTGGTAATCTTGTTTATATCTTGCGTTTCGGAACTACCGCGGAACGCAAGATCCGTCTACCTGCACCTCTTTTGTTTCATTTTTCTCGCAGGAACGGATGGTCCTTTGATGTTATCCAGTTCGATGAGTTCATGGTCCAGCATCAGTTTCATAACCCCATGGAGGGGGTTGTGCCCGACGAGGAGGAGCACGGTGAGTTACCACCTTTTCAGGGGGAGACCGTCACCCAGTTTGGTGAAGGGTCTTCCTCTGCTTGGAGTACAGACCCTTCTTCGTGGGAGGATCCGAGGAGTTCGGTGTACGCGCCGGAATCCTTCTACGACCCTTGGACTCACCAGCATTCCCCCGGAGCAGGAGGCTCCTGGGGGCAGTAGCTACTACCAACTTAGGCCAAAAGCCTAAGCTTGGGGGAGTACGTGCCCTTCTCACTTTTCCATTGTATTATCCATTTTATTTCTGTTCGCTTTAATCTTTCCGAAGTTTTTGCCCGTTCTTCTTTATTTCTTTTCTTTGCAAAAACAACAAAAATATTTTCTCTTTCTTTTGCTTTCGTTCAACCTTTGAAATAATCCAAAAATATTTCCTTTCTCTCTTTAGCTTGCTTTGTTTTCAGAGTTCAGCTCGAGTCCGTGATGGCACTTAATTATATTTCCTATGTTCGATCGTGCAAGTGACGAGGCAGTAATGACGAAGATCGACTGAAGGGAAGCAACAAGGAAAACCGGTATGAACTCTTCTTGTTTCTACTTTTGTACATATGCATGTACTTATGATCTAGAGACCAGCTTGTAGCGACATAGTGCTATGTTTACAATGCTTTCCCAGTGGTTCATGCTTTCCTTGTGGCTAGTCTCAAATAGCTAGAGTATATAATGTGTTATTGAAATGATTTACATGCATTGCACTGTTCATAGTCTGGTATACTAAGGTGGTATTTCCCTTTGGAGAATTCCTGGATTGACTTGGCACATGTTTACACATGTTTTAGACTAAAAAGTCTGCTTTGCCTTGATGATCTTTGAGTTTCAGAATAGTTATATCACTTTCATGCCCGATTCAATGTTGCTTTGTCGCTCTGCATGATTATGACCGTTATTGCTCTTTAGTTGGTCGCTTCCCAGTCTCTTGCTAGCCTTCGCTCGTACTAAGCGGAATTCTGCTTGTGCATCCAAATCCTTTCAAACCAGTTATTCCATATGAGTCCACCATACCTTCCTACGTGGTATTTACCTGCCATCCTAACGAAGACTTTCTTGTACCATCTCGAAATTATTCAAATTTACTCCTGTTTTGTGCCTCTGTTTTAGCTCATGAGGAAGTAGTAGTTAATTCATGATCTTTTTAAGTTGGACAAGTTTTATCCCGGGATTGCATGTCTAATCTGCAAACCCCTAATACGAGAAGGAACTAGCATGAGTGCGCCCGGCTCATAAAAGATAATACAACAAACAAACCCTCCTTCACGCTTTGTTCATGAGAAATCAGAAAACTTTTGGCAGTGATAAACAAAGGAGATTAAGGGGATGTGATCGTCCCCGTGCGGGAGCCGTTCCTCGAAACTTGTCCAGCTCGAGAAGTAATTGGGTTGTCTACTAAACATTCGTTGACGAAATATGCACCTCTCAAAATCATTTTTACTCTGTTTCCAAAACCAAGAGCTCTGGTACATGTTTATTCTTTGCTTCCAACCATGGGTTTTCAACCTCGCCATCAAATTCCACGGTTCGAGAGTCTCCACCTTCTTTCTTCAAAGCACCAACTAGGAGAGCATGATTGTCATTCTGAGTGTAATGTGCATTGTCCCAAAGTATTACATTGTCTTCTGCATGCTTGTGATATTATTTATTCAGAAATTCTTAGTTCTAGTCTCCTTTAAAACTCTGGAGGAGTTTCTGCATTTATGTTTTGCTTCACTCATGGAGGCTAGCGAGATACCACTCTAGTATGTTCAAGCTATGTGCAATGTAATCTTGTCTTGATTTTCAGTAGTATATTATTTACTTTTGGTTATTTGTGATTGGTCACTTGAAAGAAGGATTGCTTCGCGCATTGTCCTCATAGCATTGTTTCAATACTTGCTAGACTCTTTTCGTAGTACATGCTTATATACATCTAATGAAGCAAAAGAGTTTGTCAAAGTTTTCTTTGTCGCGTCCAGTTCGTTGAACTGAATTGCTTGAGGACAAGCAATATGCTAAGCTTGGGGGAGTTGATACGTCTCAAACGTATCTACTTTTCCAAATACTTTTGCTATTGTTTTGACCTCATTCTTGCATGATTTGAACTAAACTAACCCGGACTGACGCTGTTTTCAGCAGAGCTGCCTGTATGGTTTTATTGTGTGCAGGAAAACGGATTTTTAGGTATCTCAGAAAATTCCAAGAAAAATCACAGAAAATCCACGCACCCGAAGGAACCTTGTGCCAGAAGATGGACCAGAGGGCAGCCAGGGGGGCCCAGGCGCCCTGGTGGCGCGGCCAGGGGTGGGTCCGCCAGGGCTGCTCCCACCTCCTTTGGTCCCTACTTTGACCCGTATTTATCCCCGTGACGAAAAAACCCCCAGAATAGAAGTCGTTTTCCTAGTTTCCGTCGCGGAGCCGCCGCCACCCTCTGTTCTTCTTCGGGAGGGCTAATCTGGAGGCTGATTTGGCCTCCGGAGAGGGGAGATCGTCGCCATCGTCATCATCATCACCACTCCATCCTCCCTCCATGACTTCTCCTTCCATGTGTGAGTAATTCCCTGCTGTAGGCAAAGGGGATGGTAGGGATTGGATGAGTTAGATCATGTAATAGTTTATCAGATTGTTGGGGGCATGTTGCCTATCATCTACTATGGTGTTTATCATCTTTGCTTCAACTTGTTGCTCTTAACGCTTGTCACTTAGGGCCCGAGTGCCATGATTTCAGATCTGAACCATATGTGTTTGCATGAATATATTTGTGTTCTTGATCCTATCTATGAGTTGTTTGCACCTATTACGGTCCGGAACCGGCGATCCCAAAGGTGACAGCTTGGGACACCAAAGGGGATGGTCCATAGTTTGAGTATTACATGTATCCATTGAGTTTATTGCTTTGTTCCGGTGCTCTTTGACAGGGGCACCTTAATCTCCATAAGTTCCTTTTGGCCCCGTTCGTAGCGGGATGGTAGGACAAAAGATGTTGTGCAAGTTCTTATTGCAAGCACGTACAACTACCTGTGGGATACATGCCTAATGTTTGATACTTGCCTAGATGATCATTACTTTTCTGTGTGCCTTGCCCCAAGTTAGATTCATGATGTATCTCATCCATGCAGCGCCCAACCATCCATCTCCCTAGCCTACAGTGTTTTAAATCCTGTTGGTTACTAGTTGTTACTTTTGCTGTTTACCTTTGCTGTTTACTTTTACTGTCACCACCATCACTATCATATCACCGTTACCACTTATCTTTTGTTGCAAGTAAGTATATTTCAGGTGCGGTTGAATTGACAACTCAACTGTCAAAGCTTATAAATACTCTTTGGCTCCCCGTGTGTCGAATCTATAAATTGGGTTAATCTTACCCGCGAAGACTATCTCGATCCCTTACGGTTGAGGGTTATCAACACGACCGAGACACCTCTCCGGTCAATAACCAATAGCGTAACCTGGATGCCCATATTGGTTCCTATATATTCTACGAAGATCTGTATCGGTCGAATCATTATGACAACATACTTAATTCCCTTTGTCTGTTGGTATGTTACTTGGCGAGATTCGATCGTCGGTATCTCTATACCTAGTTCAATCTCGTTACCGGCAAGTCTCTTTACTCGTTCTGTAATACATCATGTCATGACTAACTCATTAGTCAATTGCTTGCAGGGCTTCTTATGATGTGTATTACCGAGAGGGCCTAGAGATACCTCTCCGATACTCGAAGTGACAAATCCCAATCTCGATCCATGCCAACTCAACAAACACCTTTGGAGATACCTGCAGAGCAACTTTATGATCACCCATTTACGTTGTGACGTTTGATAGCACACAAGGTGTTCCTCCGGTATCCGGGAGTTGCATGATCTCATGGTCCAAGGAACATGTATTTGACATACAAGAAAGCAGTAGCAAAAACTGTACAATCAAATGCTAAGCTAATGAATAGGTCTTATCCATCACATCATTCTCCTAATGATGTGATCCCGTTATCAAATGAAAACTCATGTCTATGGTTAGGAAACCTTAACCATCTTTGATCAACGAGCTAGTCTAGTAGAGGCTTACTAGGGAAACAGTATTTGTTTATGTATTGACACATGTATTTAAGTTTCCGGTCAATACAATTCTAGTATGAATAATAAAACATTATCATGAATAAGAAAATGTAAAATAATAACAACTTTATTATTGCCTCTAGGGCATATTTCCCTCACCCGTGTGCTAGGCGTTTAAGTGTAATGCACTTGGGAACAAAGGGAGGAGCGATCATCACCGACGTTCGAATATATCAGAGAGGGAGTGCCCACCATGTACACCATGTGAGATGAGAGTTTTCGAGGAAGACTCGACAGACCAAAAGTCATCCCGGGCTGAATAGTGATATGTGTATTGAGTTCCTAGTAATTGTCATTGAGCGTGATTGCTGCACCGACGACCGAGGGATGTGCGACATGCATCATGTGGATAACGCTAGGTTCTTCACCACCAAGCTAGACGAGACCTTCGATGTTTCTACGGTACGTAACGACGACGAGTATGTTTTTCATAATTAAGCATGATTTGTGCTTCGTTGCTTCAATGTGTAATTTCCATTTTTTACAATTCAACTAGTGCATCCCCTGCCATGCACGACTGTATGTCTTGGAGAAACTCGGTTTCCAAGATAGTGAGAATATGGAGACGAAGATAGCTCACCTTAGGACTCAACATGGTTACGTTTTTCGGGTTAATCTCTACAATGCATTAAATCACTCATATTTTAGTTGCTCAAATTGGAGAGCTCTATGCAAGGCTTATGGATTTCAGGAGAATATGAAAATGACCTTCGATATTCGTCCTGAAGATGATATTGTAGATAATATAGACATCTGGGTAGATGTCGATATGCTTCAAGTTCTACCTCTATGTGAGCTTGTAAATCTAATTTGTGAAGTAATTTATATTTTTTATTTAAAAATAGTTGATAACTTATTTCCATTCACATCATGTTTCCATTCTTTATGAAATGTACAAAAGGTAGTAGACGGTACCTAAATTTATGGTGCAGAAATAACTTGCACGGAGAAAAACTATCTTTTCTCATTTATTAATGATTAGGAGACTTTCAAGAAAAATTATGAAATTAACCAAAATTATGGTCAATTTGTGCCACTAGTTCACGTGTTGAACTATGGTAACATCCATGGAAGTATCGTGGTAAGATTTTTTACTATTGTGTCACTAGTCCATCTTTTGCATACATTCTTCTTAAGTTCAACTACATTGCTAAGTATGTTATTATGATATTCTTCAATAGAAACTCCCGAAAGATTGTGTGCCTCATCTGATGCATATGAAAGGTGACATCGATATTATTAGCTTACGACTAAGTCTGCCTATGATTTTCCACAGTCCTTACTAGATTTCTCTAAGAGATGAAGACCTCACAATCAAAGGATGGAGAAAAGTTACGAATGATTGCAGGGAACTACTTGGAGGCAACACGGTGCACAACCTTCAAATTGGAGACATGTGGATCTCTATTCTCCATAATGGAGATGGAGGGGCCATCCTGTTTTATGCTATTTTACCTTAGAGAGAGAAGCAGGTCCTAGCTAGTACTTGTCATGTGCTATAATGATGATGAGTTATTACCTAGGATGATAACCATTAGCTTATGTTGGTTAACTTGTCATGCGCTATATTGATGGTGAGTTATTATATGAACTAGAGGATACCCCGCGCGTTGCTGCGGGAATTGGTTGATGAAAATTTTAGGTTGGTAATATCAAAAACAAAATATATAATATGTATGACTTATTATATTTGATTATTTATAGTTGTAAGAATATTTATTGAATATAATTACAATAATTAAATAGAAAACATTTTCTCATGCATGATTGAATGTTGTGGTGGGTATTTTTTTCATGCATGATTGCATGTTCAGGTGGGTCTTATCCCAAAGTGTACGGTGATGCTAGTATGAGTTGAAAGGAGACTGGCACTTTATGAAGAATAGAAGTAGGTAGAAAAAGAGAAAACTGGAGAAGATGGTGCATATTATAATGTAACTTTGAAACCAGCTTCCTGAGAATGATCAGATCTTAGTATCTGATTAAATGATCAAAAAAAAATTATCTCAATGAAAAGAAAAACAATGCAACTTCATGCGCTGTTGACACAAAAATATTAGCAAATAATTTATCTAATTATGTATACTAATCAGAGAATGGGAAGAAAGACAACACCATGACTATCAGGGCAAACATATGGGATATATGCAAAAATACTATTGTAATACAGATTGCTTTTCTGGACCTTGAATGAATTCCTAGCTTTAATCTTTCTTGTGCAGGTGACTTCACTGAACTTACATAGTGCCATGTATATATCTAGCATCCAGGATACAAAAAAGAATTGTGACGTTTTATGCTGAAATTTAACATCGTAGACTCTTTCTCCCCACAAAAACTGGATGTGCAGCAGGCGTGCACCAGAATCAGCATACACCGATGACCAGGAGTAGATGCTTGTGCAGGCGCAGGCCAACTGGGCATCCTATCTGCTGTGACACATTGTGGTGACCTGCTCTTGTAGGGGATAGAGATCAGACAGATTTGTGAAGGAAACACATCAAGGGATGAGGGAGATACGTGAGCGACCTGTTGTTGTCTTGCATGATGCCTGGTTAGAAGGCGAATCAGATGGCCCAAACCGAGCTCTTCGTGGTGTCGCCCCACACTCTCACAGAGCTTGGCGACAGCATCGTCTTCAGCAGTAGTAGCAGCGCTTGTGTGGTGGTTGACATGCATGCAGCGCCTCACCCCTCTTGCTCCAGTCTCCGTCCCCATCATCTACAACCTTCATGGAGAAACCAAACCTCGACAATGAGGTCATTGCTATTTAGTAACACATCATCATATGAGAAGGATGAGAATGCCAAGCATGCAACGTTTGTGCTCTAGTGGGTATTTAAAGGCGAACACAATTGCTCAACTCTTCCTATGCTACTCCTAAATTTAGTTCACGGAGAAGTTGGAGGGCCATGCGATAGTGGTAGTAGTAATTTGAAGAAACGTCCGTTTCTTTTTTCATGGAGAAGTTTATTTTCATGGGGAAGTTGAAGGGAAATGGGATAGTAGGGATATGAGAACCATTCGTTTCTTTAGCATTTTCCTGCATGGACAGTATCGTGGCACAAACAGAAAAGTGAAGTCAAGAAGTTGAGTGGAAGGCTGCATGCCCCACGGTTACAAATGGAACACATGACATGGTGGAGAACTGATGACGTGGCTAGATGTTGATGTGGATAGACTGCATGTCAAGAGAAATAAGGTAGTGGGGATGAACTATTTAGGTATTATAGATACAGATGATGAGTTATTATATGACTCAGATGATGATGAGGCGTACTACTTGTCATGTGCTAGAATGATGATGAGTTCTTATATATATGACTACCGATGATGAGTTGTTATATGACTACGGATGATTAATTTGGACGGATCCAAGTGAGCAAGTTGAATTAGTAGGAAGATATGATGTTGGGAACATCATATCTTCCTACTAATTCAACTTGCTCACTTGGATCCATCCAGTTTAATCTAATATGTGCATGCGGTGATGAGATTGTATGTATATGATATGATGAGACTATTTTGTAAAACATGTATAAATACAATGGAAATACGTAGAAAAAATACAAAAAATATTAGCAGTAGCATGGGGACTGTGAGTAGCAACAACGTTGGCTTAGCCGTAGCACTGGTTCGACCCGCGCTACTGCTAAAACTTAGCTGTAGCACCCACGCTACTGCTAGGTCTTTGACCCATGCTATCGCTAGGGTTTTCCCTAGTAGTGATGTCTTCCAATCGTACATATTATCTTTGATCTGCGACGGGTTGCTATGACTTGGGATTACCTTGTGTCATTGACTTAATTTGTGTGGATTGTAATGCAATCCTCAAAAGTCTACGAGTCTAAAACATGCTTGGTGCATCCCCAATTCTCCTCACGAGTATAATGTGTGCTAGCTTCTCAGGGTCCTAAGGAGATGGTAGAGAAAAGTTGCGATAAATATCGAGCACGATTGAAGTGTAATCTTGATGCTTATATGGAACTGTAGGAGTGAACCGTTTTTTGATCTTTATCTCTCATTATTGTCTTTTGCCATGGAACAAGCAAGGAGAGAATGAAGGTGGTGGGTCAATTTGAAGTTCTTGTTGGCCAAGGGTTGAATCTTGCTCGGTTCTAATAGTTCGGGGTTGAAATTTAGACGGTTTTAAAAGTCAGGGTTGTTTCATAGACTTTGGTGATGATTGAGGCTTGCAATATGGGCTTCTCTTCTGATAGAATTGTGGATCAGTTATCCCAGCCGATCTCCCCTTTTTGTGTGTGCAGCTGTGGATGCGTACACCAGATAGGACTTTCTCTCCTTTTTTGGTATATCAGTCCAGATTGCCCTGTTGGTCTCTTCTACAAGCCACCTTAACTTTCGCACTAAAATCCATATAAGCTAGGGTGGCAGGAAGGAAAATGAATGATTACGCCACATGCAACAGGGGGTGTATCAGTGCATATAGTTTTGCCTAAAAAACCTTCCTGGCGCAGCTATAGATCATTGATCACCATAGAGCATTGATCGCTTCGTCCCGACACAGGTCCCCGACGAGAATTTTTGATGCCTCCCAGACCTAAGTTACTCATGACTAGCGACATATGTGTAATCCATTTTTCTTCTGTATGTGAAAACTTGTGCGCTAAGGTCTCCACACAGGTTTGTGGTGTGCGAACTTCATGGCTAGGCATATGATGAGAGAAAAGAGAGAATTGAAGGTGACGTATATATTAGTGTAATCTTCATCATGAGAAAAGGAAAAAAAAACTTCTGGACAATTATAGCTCCCATTATTTTTGACACACCTACACACTGTGCAACTGACCTTAGAGCATATGAGGAGGGGAGAGATGAAGTGGTCGTGACTCTCGAGTATTGGTATGTACTTGCAAGAGGACCAAGAACTTATTGTGGCGGGTAGTGCTAAGCAAGGTTTCAATTTCACAAACAGTAATTATTTGGTCCTCACTGAAATATGCATAATTTCAGTTTTTTTCTTCTCATTTTGATCTATCAAAATACACTTTATTTTAACCAATTTTGATATAATTAATTTTTTCTTGAAATTAGTTTGAAGATGGTTTGGATGTGAGGGTTAATATATTACGGTAGCCACCAGAAATACAGATATTTTGTTATATTTTGTAACGCTGGTGTTGAGTTTGTATCAAGTGATTGTAGAAACCCACAAATTTGAATAGTTTATTACTATTGTCGATGCGCATACCAGAACATCTACCTCCTTTGAAATTCCTTCTGCTTGGCATCTCCTATCCGGAAATCTTCTGCCGCACATGATGAGCAGCCTCTGGCATGAGATATAAGCTACACTAGCTACCCTGCTCAGTTAGTTATGTGGGGAGCAAACACCGGTGCATGCTAGTCCAACGCAAACAGGGTAACGCCATTCACTGGCACCGTTTTGAATTGTCGCCTTATGAAGGTGTGCAATGGAGGGAGGGGGGGGGGGGGTCCTTGGCACATTGCTCTTGACGCTCCACATCAATTCATTTTGCGTAGTGCAACCCCACACATTGGAGGCGTCGAGCTTGATTTCCTGTACAACGTGCCTGCGTAGAGCTTCTTGGTTCTCTTTGACCGCCTTACGCTCCCTGAGTGAATGAGACCGCGTCGAAATGAGCTGATTGTAGCTCGGCTTTCTCTATCATCCTCAAAGCAAGCTTCCTGAGATGGCAGGAATTAGCCGATTGGACATTTACGAGCGTACAGAGAAAGCTGGCATGTTGGTTCTCTACTCTTGTGAGTATCCAATATAATCATAGAAAGGCTATTTTTCAGGATTTTTTTATACCAAGCTTCTGATAAACTGAGATTTTCAGCTAAACCATTGCTAAATTCATGGAGACCTGTTGTTGAAAAAGTCCATATGGATCTAGGTGCGCCAGGATTTGAACCCAGGTCTCTCGGGTGAGAGCCGGGTATCCTAACTACCTAGACTACAACTGATATGTGTGCTATGTAGAATGAGATCTTTCTTATAAGATCGTAGGTTCAGTCTGTAATTGCATTGCTAGACTGAAATCTAGTTGATAGGACCTATGGAAACCTTAGCACTTCTAGTGATAAAGAAAAGCCTACCCACATACCTGAAAGAATTACATTCAGGTAACAACCTATATTCTAAGAAGGAGACACTGTTGAGGCAATAATGTCAGGATAAATAATCAGTTCAGTAACAATTAATAATGTCATTCTCTGTCTCCCTTAGTTGAGTCCGCCTCCGCACATGTCAACGGTCAACTATCATATATTCAAGAACAGAACTCCGTTTGGCTCTTCATATCAGTCTATATACCTCATGGCGTTTAGCTAGAGGTGAAGGGTCTGGGCATATGCCACAGAGCATGGACCGCTGTCTTGGATCAGCTCCCCAATGGGGCAATAAACTGCGGAGTTGGCCATAGTATCAATTATGTGCTTCCATGGGTGGCATACATAGTTGCATTAAGCTTGACGATGAGTGACCGTGGAACACCGTAGGGTGGGCATAGGTCTCAATTTTGACAATGTTCGCACCACCCAGGGTTGTCAGAATCACGATTCTGTTATACGATTCTACGACCTTACGATCCAAACTGGCCCCTATGATTCTACGATTTTAGTTCATAGAATCTACGTTTCTACGATCCTGATAGTGAACATTCTACGATTTGCGATCCTACCATCGGAGCTCCGATCCGATTCAAAATCGCGATTCTGACAACCTTGGCACCACCAACAACCTTTTTGAAGCTTCAGTCGGTTGCATGAGCGTGTAGCCTGAAATTCGTGATGCCTCCAAAGCCTACATGACTCCGACCAATGGCATGTGTCTCATCTTTTTCCGTGTGTACGAAAGCACAAATATATATATCGACGGCATGGTTGGCCAGCGCGCCATAAGCTAAGGTCTCTACATGTGTATGTTTTTTGCTAGCTTCGTAGGGTTCTAATGAGGGAAACGAGAGAAGCGAAGGGGATATATATTGAGTCAGATATGAGTATGATTGTGATCTGGCTTGTGAGAAAAAAAAAACTATGAACAATTATAGCCCTCATTACTTTCTCCAGCTACAAAGTACCTATCCACTTTCTAAGTATTCTTAGAGCATGTGAGAATGGAGGAAATGAAGTGGTCTCTGAGCGTTGGTATGTCCTTACAAGAGGACCAAGTACTTATGGTAGTCGCTACTGTTGAGTTTGTAGCGAATAGCTGAATAAACCCACAAACTTAATCGATGACAAACTAATTATTACATGCCCTCATTTCGTGACTATACATTGACTTCGAAGCCAAGAACAAAACAATGAATTGACATTGTGGATCATTAGTTCAATTTTATGGTTCATGTGCATCACCGTGGTGCAGAGGACCACCCCTCTTCGGATGACAAAATTAGTCTTACAATATTTGTGCATGTATGCATCAAAACAACTACTATTTCCTTTGACTTTCGTTTTGCATGCTAACTCCTCTGAATGTCAGGCATGTTCGGTTGTTGTCTTGGCCGACTCACCGCCGCCAAACAACAATCTTGAGCGTCTAATTTGAGGGTTGCATGTTGCTGACTTGGTGTGAGCCCCCAATCCATAACACGAACCAAATAGACTTGTCTTTTGCGAGCTCAGGCTGTGATGACCATGCAAGCATCCTCGCACTTGATTTGAAGTCCAAGACAAACGAACTCTTGGTTTAGGTGAGATCCGTGGATTCAAGTCATGGGGCGGGTTCCAGCAAAAACCACGTTGGTTCATTTCCAATCTCATGCCCCAACACTTTCCATATAAACTGGGATCAACACAGTATGCAATTATGCATGTCCCTTGCTCGTACATATTATCCATGATTTGCGGCAGGTTGTCGTGATTAACTTGTGTCACTGACTTATTTTTTGTGGATTCTAATACAATCATCAGTCATCACAGGTCTACGAGTCTACAACACACTCGATGCATCCCCAACCCTCATCACATGAATAACATGTGCTGGCTTCTCAGGGGCCTAAGAAGAATGGTAGAGAAAAGTTGTGAGATATCGAGCACGATTGAAGTGTAATCATGATGCTTATACGGAACTGTAGGAGTGAGAGGTTTATTGATCTTTATCTCTCATTATTTTCTCTCGCCGTGGTGCAACTACCACTTTGCATGTAATCTTAGAGCTAGTGAGGAGAGAATGAATGCGGTAGGTCAATTTTAAGTTCTTGTCGGTCGAGGCAGGGAAACAACATAGACTAAGCTTGTTTGGATTGTTGTTTGGACGGTCAACGGGGTCAAAACTAGGGTCCGTGAAGTGAAGGGTTGAATCTTGCTCGGTTCTAATAGTTCGGGGGTTCAAATTTAGACGGTTTCGAAATTAGGTTGTTTCGTAGACTTCGGTGATGATTGAGAGCTGTAATATGGACTCCTCTCTTGATAGAATTGTGGATCGGTGATCCCAACCCACCTGCCCTTCTTTGTGCTTGAAGCCGTGGAGGCCTGTATCAGATAATTTTTCTCTCTCCTTTTTTTGGGTCTGTCCGTCCATACAGCCCTGCTGATCTCTTCTACAAGCCACCTGAACTTTCGCGTGAAAACCCAAACAAGCTAGGGTGGCAGGGAGGAAAAGAATGATTACACCGTTTGCAATAGTGGATGTATCAGTGTATGTAGTTCTGCCCGGACAACCTAGCCATGCGTCGTTGTCTACTTGGAGATAGAGATACCGGAAAGGCCATAGAACATTGATCGCCTCATCCCGACATATTTCCCTGACAAGAATTCTTGATGCCTCCCAAGCCTATATTACTCATGGCCAACGACATCTGTGCAATCGTCCATTTTTTCTTCTGTATGTGAAAGTGCAACTATATATATCTATGACTTGTTTGGTTGGGGCACCATGCGCTAAAGTCTCCACACAGGTATGTGGTGTGCGCTTCATGGCTAAGCATCTGATGAGAGCAAAGAGAGAAGCGAAGGTGACACGTATATATTGAGTCAGATATGAGTATGATCCTCATCGTGATAAAAGAAAATAAAAGCTTTCGGACAATTATGGCTCTCATTATTTTGGCATACCTACACAATGTGCAATGTGCAACTAACCTTTGAGCATCGGTGGAGGGGGGAGATGAAGTGGTCGCGACTCTCGAGTATGTGTATGTCCTTGCAAGAGGACCAAAAACTTACTGTAGCAAGTGGTGTTGAGCAAGGTTTTAATTGGATAAAAAGAAATTATTTGGTTCTCATTGAAATATGTAAATTTAAGCTTCTTTCTTCAGATTTTGCTCTATCAAAATTCACTTTATTTTAACAAATTTTGACATAATAAAAAAAAATCTTGGAATTCATTTTGGCTTGAATTCGAGGGTTAAAAATTATGGTACCCAACGAAAGTACCGATGTTTTGTTGATTTTGTTACCTTGGTGTTGAGTTTGTATCGAGTGAGAGGTTTTCTTTGGTACCCCTCCCCTGCTTATAACGTATAAGGGCATTCTGGGCACACGACGCTTAACGTATACCTACACCTAGTCCTGGCCACGGGCAGCCCGGCCCGACCCGACCTGGCCCGAAAAAGCCCGGCCCGGCCCGGCTTGACGCTGCTCCCGGCCGGGCTCGTGCCTAGATTTGGAGCCCGATTGCCTGGTCGGGCCGAACCCGGGCCCGTCGTTTTTACGTTTTCCTGAATGGGCCCGGCTCGAGGCCCGGCGGGCTTTTCTGTGTTCGGGCCGGGCTTGAGCCCAGAAAATAGGCCAGATAGCCGGGCCAGGCCGGGCTCGGGCCTAGGCATTTTGCCTCGGGCTTGGCTAGGCCCGGCCCGAAGCCCGGTCCGGCCCGAGGTTTGGCCAGGTATACCTACACCATATGCAACGTAGGCATATGCGTACAGCCGAGCCGACGGGCCCGAGCCGATACGGCCGCCTGGCGCCTACCCGGCACCCCTCT
>LR738711.1:8810019-8850918 GCA_902687465.1 Secale cereale
GCAAAAAAAAAAAAAAAACAGATGCAGACGCACGACCTAGCAGCCCGTCGGGTCATCACGTGGCCTGATCCAACGTCGCTCGCTCCGGCCGATCGCCTCCCTTGGCCGCCGTACATTACGGCCGCCGGTTGCAGCCGCCGGTCGCCATCCCCTGGCACGCGACGCGTCTCACCCCGCTCGGACCGCATCAGCCATATCCCCGGCTTCGCCCCCGATCTGGCCTCCGTGGACATCCTTGAAGTCATCGCCATACGAAAACTGGCCTCCATGCACGTCGTCACCGTCGGCAACCACGCCATGATCTGGACTCCGTGCACGTCATCGCCGTCCGCAACGTCGTGATCTGCCTCCGTGCACGTCATCACCATCTGCAAGCAGACCGGAGTGCACGTACCTCACAGCCTTACTGCCGAACATTGAGACCCGCCAGCCTCTAGGTTTGTCATGTAAACCGTCTAGTTCGCAGTAAAACAATTTAGTTGCTGTAAATAATTATTTGGAACGATTTTGATGTTGTTAACTATTCATCGGCATGACCGTAGTACATCTAGTTTGATTTTGAATTGAGATATGATTTTTTATTTTAAATTATGAAGTGTTGGTAGTGAGGTTATTCAATGGAGGAAGAAACAGTATTTACGGATGGGCTCTTGCAGATGAGTGAGTGGTATGGTAGCAATAGTGTTGGTCGTACAAATAAGGATCACAGTACTGAAGATGATGATAGCATCGACAATGAACCGTGGTCGGCATACGATAATTTACCTGAGGAGGACTTTCAAAATAATGAGTATGGTGTTTGTAGTGAAAACGTAAGTGACGTGTACATTGATTTCGTCTGACGAACAACCATATGGGTACTTACACGTGCATGTGGTTTTTTATTTGCAGGAAGATATTGATGTCCACGATGGGGAAAATACTTTTCAAGAATCTTTCGCAGATAACATAAGTCAGGTTCGTTCAAATATTTTGTACGTCACACAATAATATGAAGTAAATAATGACAACTTACATGTGCTTATGTGTAATATTGTAGGATGATTTCGATGGTTGGAGTGGTGATGATGGCCATGAGCATGACAATGCAGCTGATATGGACATTGAGGAGGCTGAAACTTAGGTTTTCAAACAAGCGACGCGGTTATAGATATGTCAGGCGAGACCTTTTTCCGCGGGTTTCTTTCATTTGTTCATTTGGACGAAACCAATTTTGGGTGATGATGCTACAAAATAAAAATAAAGCTGATGCCATTGTATCCTAGATTGAGCTGTCATGTTTAGTGATCCAATCCAAAGCTTCCAAACGCCGCGGTCGTAGATGTGTTTGGCGCAGCGGTTTTTTCTCATTCATTGTAATGAAACAGTGGAAATGCCTTACAAACAAATATAAGACTGAGCATTTAAATCACTATAGCAGTGATCTAAACGATTTTATATTTCTTCACAGAAAGAGTACTAAAATTTGCAGAGTTTTTCGGGCAGTATGTTGAACTCGTGATGCTTACAACATAAAAACAGAGCCCATTTTGTACGAAAACATGTGTGTTGGTAGTCGGGCCAGTGATCAGAAGGAGAAAAAAAATCCGAAATTCCGTCGCCAGGACTTGAAACCGGGTCTTTCAGGTGTGAGATGAGTATCCTAACCACCTAGACTACAACGAATTTCGTTGATATTCAGAATGTGGTACTATTAGTTAGATTAATGAAGTTGTGACAGTTGATTCCGCCTCTGCACATGTCATATTATTCACTCAAGAACATAAGTCCATTTTTGTTTTTGTTTTCAAGGCATACAAGGACATAATTACAAGCAGGCTAGCTAGTATTCAATATCAGGTTACATTAGCTAGGTATCATTTATGTGCTTCCATGGATGTCATACATAGTTGCATTAAGATTGATGGCGAGTGACCGTGGAACACGATAGCGTGCGCACAGGTCGCAACATTGACAATGATCGCACCGGCAGCATGCCTTTCTTTGGTGTTAGTCGATTGCATTCACGTGGACACTGAAATTCTTGATGCCTCCAAAGCCTACATGACCCATGACCGATGCCATGTGTGCCATCTTTTTTCCTGTTTGTATGAAAGTGCAACTATATACTATATCTACGACATGTTTGGCCAGTGCGCCATAAGCTAAGGTCTCCACACGTGTATGTTGTGTGCTAGCTTCTTGGGTTTCTAATGAGGGAAATGAGGGAAGCAAGGGGGATATATACGGATGTGACGACCCCGGCCCGACCGTGCACTAATCATACACGCAAATGCACACGATCAAGCCTAAGGACTCACGTGAAGGAATCACAGCACAACTCTAAAACAAAAATAAATACATACAAGTTATATATTACAAGCCAGGGGCCTCGAGGGCTCGAATACATAACAAGTGTCACACAAGGTTAGCGGAAGCGTTAGGTATCTGGGTACAGATACAGAACACAAGTACAGATAGGCCTCATACGAGGCGGGGCAAAAGAAAAACTACGATCGAAAAGGCGCAGGCCTCCTGCCTGGGACCTCCGATCCTACTCCTGGTCGTCGTCCGCCGGCTCCTCGTAGAAGTACTCGCCGGCCGGGTAGTAGTAGTAGCCAGCCTCGGGCTGGTAGTAGTAGTCGTCAACGGGGGCTGCAGGCACCATGGCTCCGTCGTCTGGTTTATCATGCGGGTAGGACAAAAGGGGAAGCAAAGCAACCGTGAGTACTCATCCAAAGTACTCAGCAAGACTTACATCAGATCTATACTAAGCAATGCATCATTTTCAAAGGAGGCTTTATGTGGGTGGACTAGACTGCAGAAAGCCAGAGTAGAGAGGGGAGAAAGCCTAGTCCTGACGAAGACTAGCATCTTCGGGGTCTTGCAGCAATTAGAAGGGAAAAAGACTGGTCCTGACGAAGACTAGCATCTTCAGGGTCTTGCAGCAATTAGAAGGGTGCAGATTAGTACATCATAATGTAAAGTGTTCATAGTAGTATCAACCTCGGCCGGGGATCCTTCCTCGACTCCCTGCGAGAAAGCAATCCCAGAGCCCTACCTCATATCTCAAGTCACCAGTTCTAGTTGTACCGAAGTGGATACAACTCCGAGTGTCCGTTACCGTAGGACAGGCTATCGATAGATGTTTTCTTCCCTGCAGGGGTGCACCAAGTTACCCACCACGCTTGCTTAACTCCGGCCGGACACACCATCAGGTAGTGCCCGCCCTCGGCCAAACAATACGACGCAACCCGACCGGATACCGCCAGAGAGGATCGAGCACGCCGGACTAATCCTATGCCCCCGGGGGTCGGGGCCATCGCCCCGGACGCTCCGCACGTTGCGAGGCCGTTCGGTAGCAGACCTAGCAACCCCTTATACAAGCACGCAGTTGCATCCTAAGTCCAATCCGAACGGGCCGCTCAATCGCTGACGTCGTGACGACTCCGGCTGATGTATACGACGCAGAGCACCCACTCACACCCACGTGGTGGTTAGTGCTATCGGACCCGGAGGCCCCTCGGATCAAATATCCAAATCGCTTAGTGTATTGGGAGCGCGCGGTAACGAGCAGAGCCTACGATACTGTTGGCCCCGTCGTCCCGTCTCGAGGACTTGTGACAAGGACTAAGAATGACCGGCCACGCCTAGTAGTTATCTCGCGGGTACCCTCACTGGTCACCCGACTCCACAGCTCACGCCTCAAAGGCACTCGCGGGTACCCCTCAGGGTCAACCCGTCTCTATCCAACATGTGTAGTAGTATCTGTCAAGTGTCTTCAGACGCACGATACCTCTGGCCGCACGCCTTTGTTCCTGGCGACGTCCGGCCTCGGGGATCGATACGTCTTTAAACACGGTACGGTAAACCAGGGCATCCGTGTGGTTTCCATGCCGATGAGGAATCCGAGGAATCACCCTCGTTGGACTCCTAAACGACAAGTCCCGTTAGGGTGATACCGGAGGAATCACCCTCGGCGGTAATCACCGTAGCGGATGCACGACAAAAGCTAAGTCGGAAGTGGGAAGAGGAATCACCCTCGGTAACCCACAACGAGCTAGCTATACTACAGGGACAACATCGGAAGTGAGTTCGGAGGTATCACCCTCGTCACCTGATGTTAACTCTGCGGAGTCGAGCATATTAGGGGGTGTGCGGTGATGTGAAGAAGGTCAGGAGAAGGGGCTCGATCGCTCGATCGAGGCAAGGGTACTATGCGAGGCAACTACGAGAGTGCGGGACCACAGCAGTGCTACCCAACCTATACTAAGCAGTTTATGAATAAAGACAGGTATCAACAGTTTAGCAAAAACAGGCTATGCAACAGTAATAGGAGCAGTAGCAGTAGCAGCAATTCTAATGCAAGAATAAGAGAGAATAGACATAGGCGATATCGGAATGATCAAAGGGGGGGGTTGCTTGCCTGATTGCTCGGTGGCAAAAGCAAGGTCGTCGGAGGGGGAACCAATCACCGGGACGGTGTCGGTCTCTGGAGCGGCGTCAGCGTCGGACTCTACCGAGAGAGAAGAGGGGGGGAAGAAACAGATAAATACACAGAAATCAAGCATCTCAAAGCGTGCTAAGCTAATGTGCAGTGCAGGGTTGCCTAAGAACATGCCTAAGTCATATTAGTTATTTTTAGGATTTAATTGGGATTGTTTAACCGGTGTATGTGCACTATTCATCTACCGGAAACAGGCTAAAAGTTGCGGGTTCACCTCCGTAGAGGGTCCCGACACGGAAACAGATAGCACGGTTGGCTTCGTCTCGTCGTTCTGAGCAACTTTCATATAGAAAGTTTTTCCATCTGAGCTACGGTTATTTTTCTATGATTTTCTAAAGTTTATTCAATATTCTGGATTTTCTGTTATATTATTAATTCGAATTATTTTAAATTGAAAATGCTACGGGTACCCACTAGTGTACCCAGCAGAGTGCTGCTGTGGCTGACAGTGGGCCCTAGTTGACTGCCCAGTCAGCAGTCAACTGGAGGCTTGACTGGTCAAAGGGGGCCCACTGGACCCACATGTCATTGACTGGGTCCAGCCCAGTCAGCATTTGACTGGTCAACAGGGTCCAGTGGGAGCCAGTGGTCAGTGACACAGACAACTAACAGTGTTTTAGTTAAACTTAATTACCTAATTAGTCAGAGCGGGACCCAGTAGTCAGTGTCTTAGATTAGTATTTAAGTCCTTTTAATTAACTTAAACGCTACAGTACGGGCCCCACATGTCAGTGGGTGTTTTAGGGTGTGGTTAGTGGCTAGTCGGCCTGGCGGTTGGGACCCACCGGAGTTTAAGCTCCGGCGCGCGGCGGCGCTACTCCGGCGAGCGACCGAGAGAGCGGCGCTGCTCGGGTTCGTCGCACAGGCGACCAAATCGAGCGCCGCGAGCAGCTATGAGACGCGGAGGCTCGCGCGCATCCAGTGGTGGCGGTCGCGGTTGCGGTGGTGGTCGGCGATGACGGCTACGGTGAGCTCGGGCGGCGGCCGGAGTACGGGCCCGGGCGAAAACTTAGCTAGAGACGGCGGGAAGCAGCGTGTGTGCACGCGTTCGGTTACTGGGAGCGCCAGGAGTTCGGTAGCGAGCTCAGACGCAAGCTGCGGCGACAGAGGCCACGGCGGCGAGGTGAGCGACGGCGGCGAGCTCGGGCATGACGGGGACCGTAGTTAGGGAGCGCCCCGGCTGGCTATAAGAGAGGGGGAGGATGCGTAGCTCACCTAGGGGGCACATGGAGGCCCTGCGAGTGTACGGGAGCGCAGGGGTGCGGCAAATCGACGACGGCGACGGAGGTGCCCGCGGGTTGAAGACGAAGTCGTGGGCGGCGCGACGGCGACTCCGAGCTCCACCCAGTTGGGGTAGTCGACGTAGTCGAGGTCGCGGAGAACGGGGGACACAACGGAGAGGGCCGGCGGTGGCTGTCGCCGTGGCGGAGCGAGTTGGGCGGCGGTGGTGGCGCTCGGGTCAGGAGGGAAGAGAGCGTGCGAGCGCGAGGGGAAGGGAAGAGTGAGCGAGGAGACCAGGGGGGGTGCATGGGAGGCCACCCTTATCCTCAGGGCTACCTGCCCCGTCGCCGTGTCGCCGTTCGGTCGGCGAGCACGGGCGCGGCCACGGCCAATCGACACGGGGAGGAGCAGGTGAGGGAAAGAGGCACTGGGCCGGCTGGGCCGTTGCCTAGGCGACAGGTAGGCTCTCTTCCCGTTCTGATTTTCTCTGTTTTCCCCTTTTATTTATTAAACAGAGGAGAAAAACAATTAATAGGGCACCCATTTCACTTAGGAAAAATATGGGAAAAGGTCCCAATAAATCCATAATGATTTTGGTCAGTGCCACAACAAGTTTGAGCAATTTTGAAAACTGTTTGGATATTTCAAAAATGATTTAGGCATTATTTTCGTGTTGTTAAGACACTGTTTAAATGCTCTAGCCCATTTTGGAGTTGATGGTGGTGTTGTTTTCTTAGCAAATAATTATTTTAGATTATTTGCTAAATGATGAACATTTTCCCAGAATTTTTGGAGCAACTTTAAAATGCACTTAAAATTTGAATTGATTTCAGAGGGAAAGTTTGAACTGGGTGCTTAACCACTGTGATCATATTAAGCAAATGATGATGACATGGCATGATTAAGAGGTGATCACTGTGGTAAGAATCTGGGGGTGTTACAACGGAGTAAGATATGAGTGTGATCTGCTTGTGGGAAAAATAATCTTATGAATAGTTATAGCTCGCATTACTTTCTCCCGCTACGGAACACCTAACCACTTTTTAAGTATTCTTAGAGCATGTGAGAAGGGGATAAATAATCTTAACGTTGGTATGTCCTTACAAGAGGACCGAGAACTTATGGTAGTGGCTAGTGTTGAGTTTGTATCGAATAACTGAATAAACCCACAAACTCAATGGATGACAAACTGATTACTACATGCCTTCATTCTGTGATTATACATTGACTTCAAAACCAAGAACAAAATAATTAGTTGGTGATTAACATGTGGATCATTAATTAGTTCAGCTTTATGGCTCATGTGCAGCACCATGGTGTCGAGGTCTCGAGGACCACCCCTCTTTGGATGAAAAAAAATCAACCTTACAATGTTTGTGCATGTATGCATCAAAACAACTACTCCCTCCGTCCCAAAATTCTTGTCTTCAATTTATCAAAATACGGATGTATATAGTCACGTTTTAGTGTTAGATACTTCCCTATTTAGACAAATCTAAGACAATAATTTTGGGACGGAGGGAGTATTTCCATTGACTTCCATTTTGCGTGCTAACTCCTCTGAATGTCGGGCATGTTTGGTTACTGTCTTGGCCAACTCACCTGCGCCAAGAAGCAACCTCTAGCATCCGATTTGAGGATTGCATGTTGCTGACTTGGTGTGAGCCTCCAATCCATAACAAGAACCAAGCTGACGACCATGCGTGCATCCTCGTGCTTGAAGTCCAAGCCAAGCTACCTCCCTCGGTCAATTTTGTGGAACATGACTAGACAAGAGAACTCTTGGTTTACATAGGATCCATGGAGTCAAGTCACGGGGTGAGTTCCAGCAAAAACTAACCGTACCACGTTGGCTCGTTTCTAATCCCGTGCCCCAACACTTTCCGTGTAAACTGGGATCAACACAACATGCAATTATGCATGTCTCCCAATCGTAAATATTATCCATGATTTGCGGCAGGTTGCCATGATTAACTTGTATCTTTGACTTAGTTTTTGTTGATTGAATGCAATCGTCACAAGTCTACGTGTCTAGAACACATTCGGTTCATCGCCAGCTACACTCACAAGTATAATATGTGCTAGCTTCTGAAGGTCCTAAGGAGACCGTAGAGAAAATTTGTGATAATTATTGATCATGATTGAAGTGTAATCTTGATGCTTATATGGAATCGTAGGAGTGAGCGGTTTATTTATCACTTTGCATGTAATCTTGGAGCAAGTGAGGAGAGAATGAATGTGGTGGTTCAATTTTAAGTTCTTATCGACCGAGGCAGGAGAACAACACATAGAATAAGTTGACTAGGATTGTTGGTTGGGCGGTAACATGGTCAAAACCATGGTCCATGAAGTGAAGGGTTGAATCTTGCTCGGTTCTGATAGTTCGGGGTTGAAATTTACACCATTTTGAAATTCAGGGGTTGTTTCATGGACTTTGGTGACGATTGAGGGTTGTAATATGCAATTCATTCTTGATTGAATTGTGATTAGTGATCCCAACCGACGTTCCCCTTTTTTGTGTGTTAAGCCGTGGATGTGTGCATCAGATAGGATTTTCTCTCCTTTTTTGCTCTATCCATCCATAATGCCATGTTGATCTCTTGTACAAGCCACCTGAACTTTCACACTAAAATCCAAATAGGCTAGGGTGGCAGGAAGGAAAATGAATGATTACACCACATGCAACACGGGGTGTATCAGTGCATATAATTATGCCTAAACAACCTTCTTGACACAGCTATAGATCATTGATCACCATAGAGCACTGATCGCTTCGTCCCGACACAGGTCCCCGATGAGAATTCTTGATGCCTCCCAAACCTAAATTACTCATGACCAGCGACATATGTGTAATCCATTTTTCTTCTTCTGTATGTGAAAGTGCAACTACACATATATCTTACATACATATATCTATACATAACAAACTTCGGTTGTCAAACATGTGGCGCGGTTATATATATGGCGGGCGAGACCTTTCGTGAGTTTCTTTCATTTGTTCGTTTGGATGAAACCAGTTTTGGTATTGCCTTGATGCTACAAGATAAAATAAAGTTGATACCTTTAGAAAAAAATCTAGCAATGCATGTGTTGGCATCTAGCTGGAGGTGAAGGGTATGGGCATGCCACAAAGCCTCCACCGCCGTCTTGCCTCAGCTCTCCAACTAGCTAGCCGAGTTGGCGAGCTGAGGCAAGACGATAGGGCAGTGACCCTGGAACGTGGTAGGGCGGCTGCATGTCGCAACGTGGACAATACCCTTGCCACCAACAAGCCTTTTTCTAGCGTCGGTCGGTTGCATTAGCGTGTAGACTGAAATTCCTGATGCCTACCAAGCCTACATGACTCGCGACCTATGACATGTGTGCCATCTTTATTTGGTATGAAAGTGCAACTATATATACCTAAGACATGTTTGGCCAGTTCTCCATAAGCTAAGGCCTCCACACGTGTATGTTGTGTGCTAGCTTCGTAGGGTTCTAATGAGAGAAACGAGAGAAGAAAAGGAGATATATATTGAGTCAGATATGAGTGTGATCTTGCTTGTGCGAAAAAGGAACTTATGAACAATTATAGCTCTCATTACTTTCTCGTACCACTGAACAGATACGGACATACCCACTTTGTAAGTATTCCTAGAGCATGTGGGAAGGTGGAAAATGAAGTGTCCTCTTAGGATTGGTATGTCCTTCCAAGAGGACCGAGAATTTATGTGGGTAGTTTTGAGTTTGTATAGGATAATTTTATAAACCCACAAACTTAATGGACGGAAAATTAATTATTACATGTGCTCATTATGCGACTATATACATCGACTTCAAAGCCAACCATAAAGAAATCTTGTTGAATAACTGTCAATCACTAAATCACTATATACATTGACGGATTGATTAAGTAATTAAGATACGAGTATCCTAACCACCTAGACTACGACGGATTTCTGTTTTACTCAGAATGAGGCACTATTAGTTAGACAAATGAAGTTGTGACGGTTCACTTCAACACCACAACACATTAGGCCCAGTCTTGGAAATCTTGGCCCTTCTAGTCTGGTCGAAAAAAAACTACCCACACACCTGAAAGAATTACATACAGCTAACAACTTACTCCCTCCGTCCCATAATATAAGAGCATTTTTTACACTAGTGTAGTGTCAAAAACGCTCTTATATCATGGGACAGAGGGAGTACTTTGCAAGCTACAATTGTTTTCAATGCATACAAGGACACATTTACAAGAAGGATAGTATTCAAGATTAGGTTACATCAAGCTAGTGCCTTTTGTGAAGGTTCCTTCCTTTATTAGACTAAATAAATACCTTACTTGACCAAAAGGTGAAACATTTGCCACATTGCTGCTGCTATGCTCAAATGCTCATAATACCTGATTGGCCATGCTAACCAAACCCGAGTGTATAATCAGACGAAGGATGCCATTCGGTGATCCTTGACGGTCTTCGTGGACAACCTAGCCATGCCGGACAACCGGGTGTATCAGTCTATATACCTTACGATGAAAATCTAGTAATGCACGCGTTGGCGTCCGGCTGGAGGTGAAGGTTCTGGGCATGCCAAGGGGCATTCAGCGTCTTATATACCTTACGATGAAAATATAGTAATGCACGCGTTGGCGTCCAGCTGGAGGTGGAGGTTCTGGGCATGCCAAGGGGCATTGAGCGTCGTCTTGGCTCAGCTCCCCAACAAGGGGGCAATAGCCTTCGGAGTTGGCCATGCCATCATTTGTGCGCTTCCATGGGTGCCATACATGGTTGCATGAAGGTTGACGACGAGTGTCCGTGGAACGCGGTAGGGTGGGCACAGGTCGTAACGTTGACAACACACTTACCACCTGCAAGCCTTTTTCTAGCATTGATTGGTTGAATTAGCATGTAGCCTGAAATTCTTGATGCCTACCGAGCCTACATGAATCATGACCAATGGCACGTATGCCATTTTTTCTACTTTTATGAAAGTGCAACTATGTATATCTACGACATGTTTGGCCAACGTGCCATACACTAAGGTCTCCACATGTGTATGTTGTGTGCTAGCTTCATAGGGTTCTAATGAGAGAAACGAGAGAAGCAAAGGGGATATATATTGAGTAAGATATGAGCGTGATCTTGCTTGTGAGAAAAAGAAATTCCTGAACAATTAAAGCTCTCATTACTTTCTCCCGCTACGGAACACCTACCCATTTCTTAGTATTCTTAGAGAATGTGAGAAGGGGGGAAATGAAGTGGCCTCTTAGCGTTGGTATGTCCTTACAAGAGGACCGAGAACTTATGGTAGTGGGTAGTGTTGAGTTTGTATAGAATAATTGAATAAACCAACAAACTTAATGAATGGCAAACTAATTACTACATGCTCTCATACCGTGATTATACATTGACTTCCAAGCCAAGAACAAAATAATTAGTTGATGAATTGACAATGTGGATCATTAGTCCAATTTTATGGCTCATGTGCATCACCATGGTAGAGATTAAGTTGATGGCACAAATTAATCACCATGTACAAATCAATCTTACAATGTTGTGCATGTATGCTTCAAAACAACTATTTCCTTTGAGTTTCATTTTGCTTGCTAACTCCTCTGAATGCTAGGCAAGTTTGGTTACCGTCTTGGCCAGTTCACCTCGGTCAAGTAGCAATCTCGGCCGTCCGATTTGAGGGGGTTGGGGCTGCATGTTGCTGACTTGGTGTGAGCCTCCAATCCATAGCACGAACCACGTTGGCTTGCTCGATTCCAATCCTGTGCCCTAACACTTTTCATATAAAGTGGGATCAACACAACATGCAATTCTACATGTCTCCCAATCGTACATATTATCCATGTTTTGCGGCAGGTTGCCATGATTAATTTGTGTCCTTGGATTTTTTTTGATTCTAATGCAATCATCACAGGTTAGGAGTCTACATCACGCTCGGTGCATCCCCAACTCTCTCGCAAGTATAATATGTGCTAGCTTCTCAAGGTCCTAAGGAGATGCTAGAGAACAATTGTGATAAATATCGAGCACGATTGAAGTGTAATCTTGGTGCTTATATGGAACCGTAGGAGTGAGCAGTTTATTGATCATTATTCTATTGGTACAGGGTCCTAAAACATAAGAGCCTCATTCAGAAATTGCTCAAACATAAGATCTTCAAGGATCTCTGAACCTGATTTATCTTGTTCCGCTGCTGTAATCACACTGTTTCCCATTCCTAGACAGACCAAACCTCCCTTGCCCTTGGGCATGTGAACATCATATGCCTCAGATCTTCTGGTTCCACTTTACACCTCAGACAGACAATGAGTGATTTCATATGGCGATCACTCAAAGTACAGTAACATGGTATGATCCCATGCAGGGCTCTCCAGGTGAAGACTTGCACTTTTGTAGGAACACAACTAATCCACACCTTCTTCCAAACCGGGTGTGGCTCAACACCCTCCACAACATGGTCCAACCGGGCTCTAGTGTGGTATGTAGCACGCTATGCATTCAGCATGATAAGCGGATTTTACTATGAAGCATCCTGAATTTGTAAACTACTAGGCAATAAAATCTGGTTGTCCGTGAGACGGAAGAGGAACTTGCAGGATCTTCTCAATGTCCACAGGCCAAAAATTATCCCTAAGCAAATCCTCGTCCCAGTCTCCCGTGACTGGGTTAATGATTTCTTTCACCAGAGTCAGCAAACATTGTCCTCTTGGTGTCATTATTTTCCTGTCATGACTCGAAGGAATCCACTGGTACGACAAGATATTAAATATTAATTGATTCGCCATTCCTTGGTCTCCAAATAGACCCCCTCTTGAGAGTTTTCAATCCTGACATGATACTCTGCCAGGTAAAAGATGCCCCTTTCCTCAAGGTTGTGTTTAACAAATCCCCATTGGGATAGTACTTCGCTCTTAATACCTGGGCACAAAGAGAATCCGGGTCACTCAATAACCTCCAACACTGCTTAGCTAGCAAAGCTTGATTAAAGAAGTGTAGATCTCTGAAGCCCATCCCACTTTCTTTTTTCGGGACACACATTTTCCACCAAGCCTTCCAGTGTAGTTTCTTCTTTTCTTGAGTGCCTCCCCACCAGAATCTAGCAATTGCGTTACAAATTTCCTTGCAAATATTTTTGGGTATCTCAAATACTGACATAGCATAGGATGGAATAGCCCGCGCAATTGCTTTAATTAAAAACTCTTTGTCACTTATAGACACTGTTCAAGAAATCTTCCGATTCACCGATTAATCTTCCGATTTATCGCTAATCGGGGGGTGACCGATAAGATTATGCCTTATCTTTATCGTTTATCTTTTGGACCGATTTATCATTCTGATAAGCGATTTATCGGGAATCTACCGATAAATTGGACCTACTCGTAACACTATGTTTGCAAAAACTATGTTTATTTATGTTATGTGGACCTTGTTACGGAATCTGTACTATTGTCCTATTTTGTTTGCCATTATACGAGGATTCAAAGGCTAGAAATCAAGGTAACACTTATGTCAAATATTGTTTTGGTGTTGAATATAGCGTATTTTAGTGTTGAGAACCTGATATTTGAAACAAATTATCCGATTAATAGTCGACCGATAAAATCAATTAATCGGCCGATTTCCGATTAATCTCTAATCCTTAGCTAACCGAGACGATAACGATAAGCGATATCCTCAACACTGCTTATAGACAAAATCTTCTCATTCCAGCCCATAATTCTTGCCACAACTCTCTCAATTAAATGAATAATACTGTCACTACGGCCAACACCCACTTGGGAAGGTAACCCCAAGTACTTATCTAATAGGGCCTCTGACATTATATTCAATTTAGAGCATACCTCCTCCCGTACTTCCAGTCTAGTATTTGGACTGAAGAAAATACTAGACTTAGCTTCACTGATCATCTGACCAGGATTGGCATAGTACAAATCCAGAGCACCTTGGAGTGATGTGGCATTCGACGCATCCGTTATCATCAGGATTAGGGAATCATCAGCCGAAAGTAAGTGTGAAACTGATGGTGCACTACGACACACCCTAATACCTTGGATACCACCATTCTCCTCCTCGTGCGCTAGCAGACTAGACAAACCTTCAACACAAATTAAGAACAAATATGGGGACAAGGGATCACCCTGTCGTAAACCCCTCGTAGGTGTAAAAGCCTCTGTCGCATCATTATTAAACCAAATTCTGTAATTGACACTGGTCACATGGATCATCATCATGTCAACCCACTCCATATTAAATTCTAACCGAAGCATCATACCACGAAGAAAGCCCCATTCTACATCGTCATATGCTTTGTGCACGCTCAAGTTTAATTGTACATACAACATGATTTCCTTGAGGGCGTTTTTTAATTGCATGGAAACACTCATATATGAAACTAACACATTGTCAGTAATGAGTCTACCGGGAACAAAGGCACTGTGAGACAAGGATATTATCTCAGGTAAAATAGAATCCAACTTATTTGATAGTACCTTGGAAATTAGCTTATAGACAACGTTGCATAGGCTAATGGGTCGAAACTGGGTTATAGACTCCGGTCTGACCACCTTTGGAATAAGAACCACTGTTGTTTCGTTACACCCTTCGGGGATAACCTGATTATTCAGAGCTTGCAATACTTCACCTGTCACCTGCTCTCCCACAACTGACCAGAATTTCTTGTAAAAGATAGCATGAATTCCATCAGTACCCGGTGCTTTATAGTCTCCAATACTGAACATGGCTGCCTTCACCTCATTGGCAGTGTGGTTTGAGTAGTGCATCATTCATTTCAGCAGTAACACGGGGTTTTACCCTCTCCAAAAGGGTCTACCTCTGTCCCCATAACCTCTGAAGTAAACAAGTTTGAAAAATAGTTAAAGTTAAAGATCACAGGTTTGAGTTCATCATTACCTTCCTTTACATCCCCGTTGTCATCCTTGAGTTAACAATGGTATTTCGTTTCCGTCTAGTTTTTGTAAAGTTCTGAAAAAGATGTATTTCTGTCTTCATGTTTGAGCCAGTTACTTGTACTCCTTTGCATATAATGAATTTCTTCCTGTTCCAGCGCTACTTCTATATGTTTACGAAAAAGGGCCCCCCGCTTTGTATTACAAAGCAATCAACATCGATACAACCAACGATAGGTGCTGGGGCGGAAGCAGCACAATCACGCTCAAAAGAAATGAAAGAGAAAACAAAAAAAGAAACAAATGCGAACAACGACGGATCAACGAAAACGATGAAGACCCACAACTGTTGCGCCCACTGGAGAGTTCCACCACACTCCAAGCACTCCAGACCACCGCATACCAAGCAACACCTCCAAGAAGGATCGCGACGCCGACGACGACGCTGCACGGACAAGTCCTAGGGTTTCCCCCGGTACGTAGAGGAGTGCGGGGGAAGGGGAAAACCCGACGCCCTTCAGGAAGGCATGGCCTATGCATCACCGCGTCGGTGTCGGACAAGCCGACAAGGATTTCTCCTGACCACCAACCACCCATGACTCCATCTATTTGTTTAGATATTTCCTCTTGCCTTCTGCAGGAGTCCTCATCCATTATTCCACTCAACCGTACATCAAGTTCTCTGGTAAGATATTTTATCTTCTTCCTTGGAGCCTTGAGAACCTTTCTGTCCCATTCATGGAGCTCAGATTGAATATCAGCCAGCTTTGCGAATGCACCGGCGGCGCATATGTCCACGCTGTCTCCACTATTTCCCCTACCTTTCCTTTTGATGTCACTGTTTGATTTGCTTACAATAGCTGTGTAGGTACTAGTATCCACCATAATCGGCCGATGATCCGACCCAATCATGGCCAGATTATGAACACCAAAATCTGGGAACAAATCTGACCAAGAAGTTCGTGCAAAGGGAGTCACTATGGCGTAGTTGAGTGTTTTTTGTTTTTTTTTTTCGGAAAAAACTTCCAATCTATTCATCTTCAATCATGATAGTACAACGAACACTAGAAATAATAAAAAATACATCCAGATCCGTAGAACACCTAGCGACGACTACAAGCACTGGAGCGAGCCGAAGGCGCCGCTGTCATCGCCCCTCCCTCGCTGGAGCCGAGCAAACATTGTTGTAGTAGACAGTCGGGAAGTCGTCGTGCTAAGGCCCCATAGAACTAATGCACCAGAACAGCAACCGCCGCATATGAAGAGTGTAGATCAAAAGTATCCAACCTGAAGACACACGAACAGAGACGAACGACGAACAGATCCGAGCAAATCCACCAAAGACAGATCCGCCAGAGACACACCTCCACACGCCCACCGATGATGCTAGACGCATCACCGGAACGGAGGCTAGGCGGGGAGACCTTTATTCCATCTTCAGGAAGCCACCGCCGTCTCGCCTTCCTGAGCAGAACACAAACCCTAACAAAGCTAATTTTTTTTTCCAAAAACAGAGCCCTCCCGCCGGCAAGGGCCGAGATCCCCTCCGCCTCCATGGCCCTAAGGCCACCGGAGACGGAGCGGACCGGCACTGGCACCGGCGGGAGGCCGAAAATCTTAGTGTTTTGGAGGCGGCGGCTATCTAGGGCAAGACCGTTGAGTGTTTTTTGTTACCGCAGATCAGATCAGGGGAGGTGGGAGAAGGAAAAAAACTAAAAGTGGGAGGCGGGACGATAATAATTCGGAACGGAGATTACCAACTGCTTAATTAGGAGTAGAGATTTTCTAGATTCTTTCCCTTAAATACTCAAAGCACCTTTGACCTGAGCGGCCAACCAAGATATTTCCCCGCAAACATTCAGAACCAAGGCCAAGAAATTCGAGCAGTTGCTGCTTCTTTGCACCAGGCTTATTCTTACTGAACAGAACCATAAAATTTTGCCCTGTTTATCACCAGACCGGAGCCATCTCATAGACATGAATTTTTTTTATTAATAACACCACCGAGATAGGATCTACTTATTCTATATAAGGTAATAAAATCACAGATATCCACACAAAGATTAATCACCTCCTTTTTTAGCTACTAGTAATAATTTTTGCAAGAGGAGGATTGAGGGGCAAATCCGTCATTCTCCATCGCCCACCGCTGCCGTGGACTACCCACGACGCATCGCCATCACCGCCAGCAGTCAACTCCGCCTCCGCCGCCGCGTCCCCGGCGACCACCGCCCCCGAAATGCCGTCCCCTCCCTCCTCGCACCATCCTACTCTGCTGCGCCGTCTCCTCACCCGGCGCCGCGCGGTCCTCGCCTGCGCCGCCGTCACCGTGCTCGCGGCGGCCGCCGTCCTGCTTCTCGCCGCCCCGAGAACCGAGGTCCCCGGCCGCGCCTTGCTCGTGTCTGACTCCCTCCTCCTCCCCAGGCCCCGCCAGGAGCCCCATGCCGCCGCGGCGGGGCGCTCCCCGGACGACGCCCCCTCGCTGCCGCCGGCCCCGGCGCCGCCCCCTCCCCTCGAGGCCAAGGTGCGTGCCGAGCTTCCGTCCCAGAGATTATTTTTCGTGCTCCAAAGTTCACAGTGCAGATTGGAAAAAAGCACAGATCTTTAGTGGTGGCTGCTGGCTGCCGTTACTCTTCTCCGTCAAATCTGAGTTTACCTGCATAACTCTTGCTGAACATTTGTGCAAAGCTAAACATGTAGTAATCCTTAACTACGAGCTGAAATGCAGCATCACTCCACTGTTGGACTTCGGGTGATTTGAACGAGTTATGATGCAGTTGAATGGATCTGAGTGCGCAAAATGAACTGTTTGTTTTGTTTCGCAGGTCAGTTTGCCATCTAAGATTTCACCGGCCCCTTCCATGTTTTCGGCGCCGGTGCCTTCGCCGGCAGAGAATTTTGATGATGGATCAACGGAGGAACCCGAGCATCCTGATATGAAGGTATTCTCTCTGCAAATTTTTGATATGCACATGCTGATGTAGTACAATAGGAAGGTTTGCATGCTGTGCTATGTTTTTTACACGCATAGAATATTTGTATGTCTTATTAATTATTATAGCCTCTCACTAGAAGTTACTGATTCGATAGGAAAATCCGCTGAAGGAATCGGCCCCTTTTCTCCCGGAGGTACATATCTAGTGCCGGGTACACTTTTTTTTAGCAGTTGAAACTTCTAATTTTAACCTTTATGATTGTGAAGCCCATTTCCAGTGGCCCTCCTACAATGAGCTCTGATGTCATCAGTGAAGATCCTGGCAAGAGTGGAAATGCGGAACCGACTCCAAGGCCAGAGGTTAGGGATTTATTTACCCCTCGTGTGATGCAATTTCTGTATTCGGCATCTGGAGTCAACATGGTAAAAATATTTATTGAGCTGTCGATTTAGCAGATACCGCTTTGGTCAACAAAGGCAGATGAAGAGCTTATATATGCAAAGAAAGAGATTGCCGATGCGCCATTGGTAGTTGGTGACCCTGATTTGTATGCACCTCTATTCAGGAACGTATCTGTCTTTAGGAGGTAAGGCGCTGGTTTGCCTTCATATTGTCTAGCTATAATTGGTATGCACCAGCCTGTAAAGTATGGACTCACTCATCTAACTGTCTGGTTATATGTAGGCAACTTTCTTGTTCTGTCATTTTGCCCATAAAATGAAATAATGTTTAATTTTCTTCAGTTCAGTAGATGGTTTATTAAATTACTTTCAACTTACGCTTGCAGGAGTTATGAACTGATGGAGAGGCTTCTTAAGGTTTTCATATACCATGATGGAGCAAAACCCATTTTTCATTCCCCGGAGTTGAAAGGCATTTATGCGTCCGAGGGGTGGTTTATGAAACTGATGGAGGCGGATCAGAATTTTGTTGTCAGGGATCCGAACAGAGCGCACTTGTTCTATCTGCCGTATAGTGCTCGACAGCTGGAGCATAATCTTTATGTGCCTGGATCAAATACACTCGACCCGCTGTCTATATTTGTGAAGAATTACATAGATATGATCTCTGCTAAGTTTCCGTATTGGAATAGGACGAAAGGTGCTGATCATTTTTTCGTTGCTTGCCACGACTGGGTATGTTTCTTCGCCTGCCTGAATCTTTGCGTAATCATTGGTCAATGGTCATGACCCAAATTGTACACTGTTTTTTAGTGAATTGTTGTAAAACATATATTTACATACAAAAATGGTATTCTGTTCCTGACTTGAGGCCTTTTCTGCAGGGACCTTACACGACCAAATTACACGACGAACTGCGGAAAAACACCATCAAAGCTCTCTGTAACGCAGATGTCTCAGAAGGGGTTTTCATCCGCGGAAGAGACGTGTCCCTTCCAGAAACATACGTCAAGTCTGCAAGGAGACCTGTGAGAGACATTGGTGGAAAGCCAGCGGCAGAGAGATCTATCCTGGCCTTCTTTGCAGGGCAGATGCATGGCCGTGTTCGGCCCGTCCTTGTCAAGTACTGGGCAGGCAAGGACGCGGACATGCGAATATACACCCGGATCCCACGCCAAATCACTCGGCGGATGAACTATGCCAAGCACATGAAGTCGAGCAAGTACTGCATATGTCCAATGGGGTACGAGGTGAACAGTCCACGGATTGTGGAGGCGATCTACTACGAGTGTGTACCGGTGATCATCGCCGACAACTTTGTGCTCCCGTTCGACGACGCGCTTGATTGGAGCGCGTTCTCCGTGGTGGTGGCAGAGAAAGATGTACCCAGGCTGAAGGAGATCCTGCTGGCGATCCCGGAGAGCAGGTACGTAACCATGCGGTCTAATGTGAAGAAGGTGCAGAGGCACTTTCTGTGGCACACGAAGCCTCTCAAGTATGACATCTTCCACATGATCCTGCACTCGGTTTGGTTCAGCCGGGTGAATCAGGTGCACCAAGTAGAGCAGTAGCAGTGTAGCACTAGCAAAGAAAAAGGTATGGTCTCTAGTCTGATGGAAGGAAGGAGGGAGGTGATGTTACCTGACCTCGATAGACACCAGTAGTATTCTAATTGAAACCTGAGCTATCCTTTGCCTTGCAAAGAAAAAGGAGAGAAAATTACAGAGTTGAGCTCCTGACAACTGAATGTGGCGACAGAACATTTACATGTCGATGTATAGGTCGAATCAACTAACAGAAACATAAAACTTTCACATTATTACTGATCTGATTATTGACATGTGCGTTGGTCGAATCAACTAACAGACATATGAACTTGACATTGTTACTGATATGACTTTGACCTTGACACTGTGCATTAACTCTGAAGTTTTTCTCTTTCACGGTGAGACAAAGGACCGGTTTGCATCCAAACTAGCTGGGAATAGGATGAAACAATTACCATTTTTGCTGTTGTTGAGGTGAACTATGACAGTCACTCTTGATTGATGGATGTTCTACAGTTTGTTAGTAGCTTGTTGGAAGTGATTCGTCTAGGTGAAGATCTCTCTTTTTACTTGAAGCAGTAAGATCCACTAAATTTCACAGTCCAGCACAACAACTGTAAACTGAGCCTAAGGCCGCCTAACCAAAATTTGATTATCTTCATTGGGGCCAACAAGTTTTTTTGGTTACTGTTCTATAGTAGGCTGGAATTCATCTGAGCACAGCACGGCTCAGGAACAGAGATAGAAAAATGTTTGTTTCTTTTGATTGGAGATCTTTTTTTCTTCTGTTTTTTAAACAAGGTGTAGATGTATGCTTTTATCAATTTGGATTTTTTAGCCTCCCTTTTGATATGTTCTATAGTTTCTTTTGGTTCGAGTTCTTTTATCATTTGAAAAACAATACTAAAATTCAGGAACTGAGACAAATGTGTGCTTCATTTGTTAAGGGTTGATGAAGGGCAACTTTCATTATCGACCTCAAACAATACTGCAATTCATTCAGTATCTGATAACAATACTATATGTTCATTCAGTAGGACAAATATGGAATAAAGATATCTGGTAACAATGGTTTTGGAACTGTACACTAAGGTTGTAAATCAGAGAATTATTCAAGAAATTTTGATATAGACATGGTCTTCTTTACATCTTAGTACCCCAATTACTACGTGTTGTCACATTTATATATGCAACTCAACAAATACTGTTGGAGATATAGACATCGTAGTTGTAGATGCTCTTATCTCCCTAACGGAGTTCCATTGCGGGCCGAACCACATAGGTTTTTTCTCACTGGTTTTGGAAACCATTTAGAAAGTTCCCTCGGTTTTTTGGGCGTCTTTCTTTGTCTATTTTTGGCCCGTGTTCTATTCATTTTTTCTTAGAGATTTATCTTTTTTAGTTTATTTATTCTTTCTGTTTCGTTATTCAACTTTTCACTACTAAAAACATATTTTTTAATTGCAAACATTTTAAAGGGTTGAAAAATATTTTTATAATAAATAAAATGTTATACCCGCAGATAATTCTTTCAAAACCATTAACATTTTCTCAAATTCGTGTTTTATAGAAATTACCTTTTTTCCGAATTCATGAACATTTTAAAAACTTTTAAATATTATCTCAAATTTACAATTTTCTTAATTCATTTTTTTCTTTCAAATTCAGCTTTTTTTTCAAAATATCACAAACATTTCAAATCCATGAATATTTTTTGAATTAGGGTTTACTTTTTGAAAACAATATTTTTTAAATTTACGAATATTTTTTGAATTCATGAACATTTTTATATTTCAACAATCTTTTTGAAAACTAACTAAAAAACAGACAATATTTTGTGAGAGATCGAACAAGCAGCAGCAGCAAATAAAGAATGAGCAAAAGAACATCTACTCAGCAAAGGCAGGGCGAGTAAGTGGAGGAGTGTTCACTTTACCAGCAATGTGGCTTTTAAGATGCTGTAGAGGTCCCAATATTTGGCACAAGATGAGAAAACCCCCTGAGCAAACATGAGCCGAAGCCCGATAAAAGTAATCTACTACACAAAAATGATAATTTAAAATCATAATAAAAATAGTATAATCGCATCTAGTTCATGTAATATCGGTCATTTATTAACAAAAAAGGCAGTCCACATTTTCTTGTTTTTCCTATGTGACATCTAAAAATAAAGCTAGCAATGCCATTGCATATGCGCTCACATCTTGATGGCAGGACACATGTTTTGACAAACATTTTTACGTATGAGTCAGTTTGTGCTATGTGACCTTTTCGAGTGTCTACTACTCCCTTCGTTTTTGTATACAAGGCCACAATAAAAAATACATTTTGCATCTATACAAGGCCACCAACAATAATCGAGATAAATATTAATAACGGTTCCTCGTACTAGTAACCCATAATTTAATTAGTAGCATGCATGTAGTGGATGATAATGACATGCTCATCTACTTTCTCCCTCAGGGCCACTCAGTTTCCTCTAATGTGCATGCACCTTATTAATTAACCCGGTAACCGAGAAAACAATTTGACTTGTCAAGCATGTATTAATTTTTATCTTGGTACCTGTAATTTGAGTTTGTGGTCTTATATATAAAAATGGAGGGAGTATTATATTCAGAGAAGCTCCTCATCCCCCTCTCCCAACACTACCTGCCGGAACTCTAGTGTATTTTTCTTTTTGGTTTTCAGTTGGTTTTCCTTGATTAACCAGGAATGTTTGGTTTTTGGGTCCGGGTTTTCTTATAAATAGGACCATCTCTCTTCTTTCTAATGAACAACAGCCACCCCCTGCCCCCGCGATGAGGTTCTTAAAAAGAACACTAGCAGCCACAATAAGTTCTCGGCCCTCCCGCGAGGACATACCAACACTACTTGCGACCACTTCATTTCACTTCTCCTCACGTGCTCTAAGGTTATTCACACAGTTTGTAGGTGCGCCAGAAATAGTGAGAGTTATAATTGCTCAGAAGCTTTTTCTTGTCACAATCAAGACCATACATACGTGTATCTCTGCCTCAATATATACCACATTTGCTTCACTCATTTCTCTCCAAACTCCTGTGAAGCTAAAACACGACACCCTTATGCCATCTAGAAACCTTGGCTCATGGTACACTTTCACATGCAGAGGACAAATGGATTAGACAGATGTTTGTCATTAGTAATGTAGGCTTGGAAGGCATCAAGAATTCCTGTCGGGGAGATATATCGGGACAATAATCAATGCTTTGTTCCACACCCTGGCCCTTCAGCTCCAGCTAAACGACAGTGCTTGCAAGGCTAGATTGTCTGGCAAAAGCTATGTACACTTATACACCACGTGTTAAATGTGGTGTGATCTGTAGTTTTCCTTGCTGCCACCCTAGCTATCTGACGAACAGATCAAGGGCCACATACATAGAAAAAGGGGACATGGCTTTAGATTACTACTCGATAATTCGTATTAATGAAGGAAGTGATTCTCATTTGGCCCAGTAGATAACCTACAAAATGTTTGTGATATTTGTGCTGTTAAAAACACGATGGTTTCGACAGTTCCAAGTCGCCAAAGTAATGCACAAGCTCCCACACAAACTCGTGTAAAAGTATTGGTCTCAAACCCACCTAACCAGTTACCAAACAAATTGGCGATGGTGTCGGGGAGATATTTATACTCCATCCATTCCAAAATATAGTGCGCCGGCGCTTCCCGAGGTCTAACTTCGACCATAAATTTAACCAACGAGACCGACTGCGACGGGAGAAAAATATATATAATTGGAAGCTTTTTTTTAATACGAATTCACTGGTATGACTTTGGCTCCTGCCACAGTCGGCCTCGTTGGTTAAATTTATGGTCAAAGTTGAAGCACAGGAATAGAGGAAGCACTATATTTTGGAACGGAGAGAGTATATATAAATTCAGTAGGAGAGGATGGCTCAACATTTTTTTTTTTGGCTAAACAATACTACAATTCATTCAGTATCTGATAACAATACTACATTTTCATTCAGTAGAACAAATATGGAAGAAAGATATCTGATAACAATGGCTTTGGAACTGTACACTACGGTTGTAAATCAGAGAAATATGATATAGACTGTTAGGAGTAAACCACGGCTTGGTGTGATGACCGGCGTGTCAGTTAGCGCAGCGTCGTTGTGCTCGCCGAGACTCCGCGCATGAAGTTGGGCAGCCGGACATGCAGCAACATTTGGCGCGTGGAGAAATATATCTGATAACAATTGTTTTGGAACTGTACACTACGGCTGTAAATCAGAGAATTATTCGAGAAATTTTGATATAGACATTTATATATCTGTTGGTACCCCAATAGTTAAGTGTTGACACATTTATATATGCAACTCAACAAATACTGTTGGAAATACCTATGTACCTGCTGTCAACTGAGCACACTATCAATATAAATATTCAGTTATCATCCCATAAAATGCAGGATATTTAGAAAAAACTGTGAACATTTTTTGAATTCAAAACCTATGTTTAAAATCATTAACAATTTTTAAGTCCGCAAATACTTTTTCAAAACCAGGAATTTTTGGTCACATTAATGGTTTTTTGTTTAAATTAGTGATTTTTTCAGAATTTATGATCATTTTCAAATCCATGAACATTTATTATATTTATGAATATTTTTTCAATTTCACATTTTTTTGTAATAAATGATTTTTTTCAAATTCGCAATCATTTTTGGATCAAATTTTTCTTTGTCAGATTTTGGAACTCCATAAGAATTCTCCATTTTTTTCAAAAAATTGCAAACATTTCAAATATGCGTTTTGAATTCAATGATATTTTTTGAATTCATGATTTGTTTCCTTTTCATATTTATGAATCTTTTTAGAATTCATGAACACTTTATATATCACCGATCTTTCGGAAAATTAACTGAAAAACAAGACAACTCCAACAGCTAGTATGTGGGGGCGGGGCGAACGAGCAGACCAGCGAGTGTGGGGGTGAGGGCACGAACTGGGCCACGGCCCATGCAGGCACCCCGATGCGCTTTACCAGCAGTATGGAGCAACTCCAACAGCTCCCTTAGAAAGCCTCTTGTAAAATTGGTTTTATTGGATGTCTTTAAACTTTTGGGGGAGTTTCATGAGAGCTAGTTTTGTCAGATCCCGTAAACTTCTTTCCTTAAGTCTGTTTTAGTTATACTTTCTTTAAAATTTAGATAATAACCTAGTGCCTGCCAGCCAGTGACACGAGCGACGACCTCCAGCGAGGGGTGGCGCGAGGCAGTGCGGTGGTTGCTGACGAGAGGCGGTGTGGTGAAGCGTGGTGGCAGTACGGGCGCCATGGGAGCACAGGGTCGTTTCGGCGGGGCAGAGGCAGCGGTCGGGAAGCTTCAGGTTGTTTCTAATCCGTCAAAAGAATAGGGGATGGACATTTTCTCGTAAGCCAGAGGGAACTTGGGAGCAAGTTTACATGATACTCTAAATTTATTCCATGTTTACGGCTGTTGGAGACTTTTATTTTGCCAAAATTTCCCGTGAATGGTAGTTCTCTGTACGGATAGGGGATCTGTTGGAGTTGCTCTAAGGTGCTGTAGAGGAGGTCCTATTATCTGTGTGGCCTTTTGGAGTATCTACTTGTATGTTCATAAAAGCCCCTCACCCGCCTCCCAACAGTACCCGCTGCATTAAGTTTTCGACCCTCCTGAGAGGACATACTAATTGCGACCACTTCATTTCTCTTCTCCTCACATGCTCTAAGGTTACTCACGCAGTGAGTAGATGCACCGGAAATAGTGAGAGTTATAATTGCTCAGAACTTTTTTCTGCTCACAATCAATATCATACATACGTTTATCTGCCTCAATATATATCACATATGCTTCTCTCGTTTCTTCCCTCAAAACCTTGTGAAGCTAACACACACCATACCCTAGTGCCTTGTAGAAACCTTAACTCCTGGTGCATGCATAGACCAAATAAGTCACAAATATGTATAGTTGCAATTTCAAACGTAGAGGAAAAATGGATTGGACATTAGTTATGTAGGCTTGCTAGGCATCAAGAATTCTTGTCGGGGAGATACGTCGGGACAACGATCCCCGTGCTTTGTGCCATGCCCGGGCCTTTCACCTCTAGCTAAATAGAAATGCTCGCACAACTAGATTGTCTAGGACCCGCAAAAAAACTAGATTTTCTGAGCAAAACTACTCAAACTTATACACCCCCGTGGCCCATCGCGTGTTCATATCTTTTGAACAAATAATTTAAGTTAAGTTCTGTTTTCGTATTAGTGTTTCTCGTGACGAGGGCTTTCAAATAAGATCCATTTTGAATAGGTTTTGATGAGTTTTTTTATATATTTTTAATAAAGTTTCAACTTTTGAAACTTAGTACGAGCGATAAAAAAATCACAACTTTAGTACCTGTGACCGGCAAATTTTTTGCTTAAAGTTTCAACTCCAAAACGTAATACGAAAAACCAAGAAAATCATAAAATTCAGATGCAAAATCGTAAGTTTCAAAGATTGATAATTAAAACTTACGGCGCCCTCGTGCAGGATCCAGCAACTTTGCCAATCGCATGGCAATCGAATTTCCGAACATGGCTGGGCAGGTCTGTGCCCCTGTTAATTTCGGTGCCACCCTAGCTATCTAGTTTTCATTGAGAAAGTTCACGTGACTTGCAGAAGAGGTCAGCAAGACAATATTGATGGATTAGATGAAAAAAGGAGAGGAAAAACTATCTGACGCACACATCCAGGGGTACATGCACTAAAAAAGGGACCACATGTTGTATGTGTTAAGCAAACTCAAAGCAAACAATGTCAAAAAAGGGGACGTGGCTTTATATTACTGCTTGACATTTGATATTAGTGAACGAAGTGATTCTCGGTTGCCTTTTGAGACCGGCGTAGCCACGAAATGAAGGCATCCTGAAAATTTGCCAACGCAAACCTTTGCGACATTGGATCCAACGGACGGGTTTACTGTTTTGAGGATGGTAGCAAAAGGACATCACCCATCTGAATATTGGTATCTTCAATATAATCTAGAATATGCTCCGAAGAAGTGTGGAGTATAATATTACAAAGTTGGACTTGGAAAATGTACACCTTTTATTTTGGAATAGACGAAGTATCAAGTAGCTTCTCTTGTGATCTTCATGCGTGACGGGCCACAAATACCTAAATTTTTGCCATTTCACTAGCATGTTCTCCCACCGGCGACAAGAACTTAAAGTAGATCCACTACATTCCTTATCTCTTCACTACCTCTAAGATTACATGCAAAGTGGTAGGTGCAACATAGCAAGAGTAAATAATGAGAGATACATAATCGCTCACTCCTACGGTTCCATATAAGTTTTCTTATGGAACCCATCAAGATACACTTCATCTGTGGTGGATATTTATCACAACTTTAGTCTACCATCTTCAGTTATCTCAATACCATCTCATATATAGGACCCACAAGAGCAAGCACATATTGTACTTGTGAGAGATCTCAGGATACCAGGTGGCATGTAGACTCGTAGGCATGTGACTGCAATAGAATACACCAAAGTTAAGTCAATGGCACAAGTTAATCATGACAGGCTTTCCCAAATCTTGGATAGTATGTAGGATTGGGAGATATGGAGAATTACATGATGCGCTAATCCCAGTTAATATGAAAATTATTGGGGAGTAGGATTGGAAATGAGCCAATATGGTCCCGTTAGGTTTTGCTGAAACTCACCTCGTGACTTGACTCATCGAAGTTGACCCAACCGAAGAGCTTGTTTGTCTATTCATGATCCACAAAACTGCCCTAGAAGGGTAGCTTAGCTTGGTTTTCAAGCACGAGCTTTTGTCCTCGTCCTCATAAACTAAGCTTGTAAAAGACGATGCTGTTGCGACGAGCTGACCAAGAGAGCAACCAAACATGCCCGAGATAAGGAATATGTTCTAGGATTAACCAAATTCAAAGGAAAACATTTGTTCTATGTGTGCATGCACAAAAATTACAATATTGTTTTTCCAAGAAGGGGTAGTCATGTGCACCATCGTGATGTACATGAACCATAAGCTTAAATTAATGATCAACAACGTTAATTAATCATCAAATTGCTTTGTGGTTGGATTTGAAGTCGATGTACGTGGGCATCTAATAATCGGTTTGGGATCCATTAAATTTGTGGATTTATAAAATTATCCGAACTCAACACTACCTATTACAATATGTTTTAGGCCCTCTTGCAAGGACATACCAACACTAATAACATATATGTCCCTTCTCCTAAACTTTAATTTACCAAACAACCCCACAAAACTTACATAACTTCTCAAAAAACAATTTGTGCCCTAGCCATTATATTATATTTAACTCTCCAGACCACAAACTTGCACAATCTTGTGCATGAAAACACGGTCGGGCTAGATTAAAGATAACTAATGCACAATTGTAAATAAACTAGCCCACATTAGTGTAACTACAACTTAAACTAAACAAAGCTACCACATGATTAAGCCACATTTAGCAATTAAACATCTTACAATTTACCTAATCCTCATTAGAGGAGACATCAAAGACCTACTCCTTGCCTTTGCTAGAGTCCAACACCCTCTGTGTCATGGGTGCTCCTCCGCTATTTTATGAGCTCGTCGCCATAGTCGAGTGCATATGCGTTGTGCTCGATGAAGAGATCCACCCGTGTGTGCCGTGCAGGTGGCCTCGTCTTCGTGCGTGAGTTCAAGTGACGCCTCAAAGGTGATATGCTCATTCAACACTTCCGAGTCAACGCGGATCCATCATGCTCCACCGTATTGGGCTTTGTCGCCTCCTCCTCCTCTTCTCCTTCTTGTACTCGTCCTCGGAGGAGCTTGAAGCAGACGCCGGTCTTGCGGAGGCCGCGACCATTTGGGTTGCGCGTGACCTCAGCCCGATGCTGCCACAACAGCTTTGGAACACCTTAAAGAGGACAAACCATTACTCGGCTACGGGGTGGAGTTGGCCCATAGTGGAGGAGATTGTTGTGGTGAGCTCAATTTGACTCAAACCGGGCAACGACTTGAGATTGTGGCGGTGGTGTAGATGCACACTTTTATAAATTTGGATTTTTAGCCTCCCTTTTGATATGTTCTATAGTTTCGTTTGTTTGGAGGAGGTTTTTTTTTCTGTTTCTAGAGACACTGTCATTTGCAAACAATACTAAATTGAGGAACTAAGACAAATGTGTGCTTCTTTTGTTAATGATTGAAGAACAAATTCCCTTAGCCTATTGTCCTGGGTTTGTATGTTCACTCAACATTTAAGCAATCTCAAACACTACTATATAATTTAGTGGGAGAGGATGGCTCAAATTTTTTGTGTTTGCAAAACAATATGTACAACAATTCATTCAGTATCTGGTAACAATATTATATGCTCATTCAGTAGGACAAATATGGAAGAAAGATATCTGATAAGAATGGTTTTGGAACTGTACACTATGGTTGTAAATCAGAGAAATACTCAAGAAATTTTGATATAGATATGGTCTTCTTTACATCTTGATACCACAATTGTTACGTGTTGACACATTTATAAATGCAACTCAACAAATACTGTTGGAGATATTGATGCTCTTAGAGCATCTCCAGCCGCGCCTCCAGGAAGGCCTCCCCAGGCGATTTTTACCCGCCGGCGCCGAAAAAACGACCCAGTCGCGCCCCCAGGAGCCCGATTTTCGCCGGCCTGGGCCGAAAACAGCGCCGGCGGACCCAGGCCGAACCCGGCGCGCTGGGGGGGCGCCGGGACGAGCTGTTTTGGCGCAAAAAAGCCGCGTCAACGACACGGCGGCTCGTCTCCCCCCAACGGCCTCGGTTCCCGCAGGGAATCAATGGCAAGGCTGCCGCCGGTCAGCCTTGCCATTGATTCCTCACGGACGGCGCATCACGGGACGGCGAGCCGACGCCTCCCCTCCCTCGCACGCGTACACACGGGCACGGCGCGGCTATATAGCCGGTGGCCTCACTCGCCTGTGCCCACGCCAGCCTCGCCCCTCGCCGCCGCCCAGCCCCTCCCTCTCCGTCTACCTCTCCCGAGCGCCGCCGCCCAGCCCCTCCCTCTCCCTCTCTACCTTTTCCGAGCCCGTCGCCATGGCAGAGCGTTTCCCTGGAGATGAGGCGGCGGCCAACGGCTTCGGCCGCCGTTCGCTCCGCGAACAAGAGTCCTGGCTCCTGTCCAGGCGAACATCCCAGCGCCGCCGGACATGCGCGCCGGGCCGATGGGGTGGAGACTCAGCGACGGGGGAGTGCCCATTCCCCCGTTGCCCGATGCCGTGGCGAAGCCCAAATACTTCGCCGAGGAGGTCGAGGTCGTGCGCGCCTCCCTCACCGACGCCGAACTCTCCCTCCCCCAGTACGCCGCCGATAACCACGCGGCTTGGGCGGCGTACTTCGAGTGCCGGCAGCAGCAGCGCTTGGCGTCCACCAACGACACGCCGGTGGTCAGCGATGTGAAGAACAGCGAGGGGCGCCACCTGTGGTGGGGCGTCCCCGGCCGCACACTCGAGGGCGTGCTGACGTACCTCGACGGCGACAACGACCTGCCGTTGGCGTACCCGGCGAGGGTGGCCGCCCCAGCGCAGCACCGACGCGCCGGGCCATGGGCTCCAAGGAGGTTCGGGTCCTCCGCCTCTTCTTCCTCCTCACGATCTCATCGCACTCCTCCGGTACTCCGGCCCTGCTCGGCGTCAAGGCCGAGCCCGCGGCGGAGCGCCGCTCGGCCGGCGCACTCGCAGCGCCGGCATCGTCATCAACGAGGGCGGCCGGCGCGCCTCCTCGTCGGCTCCTCCTCCGCGCTTCGTCAAGCCAAAGACGGAGCCGGGGCTCGCGCCGGTGAAGACGGAGCCGAGGCTCGCGCCGGTGAAGAAGGAGTCGGCCGCGCCGATGAAGATGACGGAGCTCGACGACGATGATGCGGCCCTAGAATGGGCGCGCAGGGACTCCATAGCGATGGAGAAGGAGCGGCTGGAGAAGGAGAAGGAGCGCCAGTGCGCCGCCCTGCGCCGCTTCGCGGAGCGCCCACGCGGCCGCGATGACGGCGGAGTCGTCGTCATCTACGACAGCGACGACGACGACGACGACGTGCCGCCGCCAGTCCGCCATGGCGACGCCGGGCAGGGGTCCAGCAGGGGCGCCCACGTCAAGGAGGAGAAGGCCGACGACGATGATGGCGGCGACGGCGGCGACTTCAGCCAGTTTTTTTAGATTAGTTTAATGAAAATCCGCGAACTTCGCCGAACTGTGCCGAAATTTATCGTGTTTGGCCGAAATTTATTGTGTTTTTAGCCGAACTTCGCCGAACTGTGCTATACTTTTTTTATTTTAAACGCGCCAGGGGCGGCCCTGGGGCCGGCGGCTGGGGACCAACTCGCCCCCAGATCCAATTTTTGCGCCGGCTCACCCCCAGGCGGCGATTTTAGGCGCCCCTGGGGGGCCAACGGCTGCAGCTGCTGTTATGCGCCTAAAAGTAGCCATCCCCCTAACGGAGTTCCAATGTGGGCCGACCCACATTGTTTTTTCTCACTAGTTTTGAGAACCATTTAGAAACTTCCCTCGGTTTCCTGGGCTTGTTTCTCTGTCTATTTTTCTTCTATATTTGGCCGTTGTTCTATTCATTTTGTTCTTCTGTATTTCTCCTTTTTAGTTTTTCTTTGTTTTCCAGTTTTCATTATTTTAAAACATATGATTTAAAAAAAACCGTGAACATTTTTTAATTTTAATAATATTTCTAAATAATTAAAACATTTAAACCCGCACATACTTTTTCAGAACCATGAAAATTTTCTCAAATTTGTGTTTCGCAAATTCTTTTTTCAGACCACAAACATTTTCTCAAATTCGTATATTTATAGATTTATGATTTCCCCCCGAATTCATGATCATTTTTGAAATTAATGAATATTACTTCAAATTTACATTATTGCAATTAATGAATTCTTTTTCCAAATTCATGATTTTTTGTGAAATCTGGATTTTTTTTTTTGGATTCGTTCTTTTTCAAAAGATTGCGAACACTTCAAATCCGTGAACATTTTTTTAATTAAAAAATAGTTGTAAAATTCACAAATATTTTTTGAATTCAAGAATGTTGTTTATTTCACCAATCTTTTTGAAAACTAACTAAAAACAGAACATCTTTTCTGAGAGATCGGACTAGCGAAAGAATGAGCAAAATAACAGCTACTCAGCGAAGGCGGGGGCGGATAAGCGGACCAGCGTGGGTGGTTTGCCAGCATTATGTGGCTTAAGACGCTTAAGACGCTGTATCTGGGCACAAGATAAGAAAAACCCCCTGAGCACAACACGATCCGAAGCCCAATAAAAATAATTTACTACACAAAAAATGGTCTATTAAAATCATAATAAAAATAGTATAATTGCATATATTTCATGTAATATCGGATGTTTCTTAACAAAAAGTGGTAGCCTATATTTTCTTGTTTTTCCTATGTCACATCTAAAAAAGAGCTAGAGATGTCTATTATATATGCTCTCGGATCTTGATGCCATCGCACATGTTTTGATACATTTTTTTGCACGCGAGTCAGTTTGTGCTACGTGACCCTTTCGAGCGTCTACTTCTATGTTCAGAGAAGCCACTCACCCCCCTGTGGCCCTGTCCCAACACTACCTACCGCAATAAGTTCTTGGCACTCGTGCATGGACATACCAACACTACCACATTTGTCTTCCTCACATGCTCTAAGGTTACTCCCACAACGTGTAGGTGTGCCAGAAATAGTCATATTTACTAATTGTTCTGAAGCCTTTTCTTCTCACAATCAAGACCATACATACGTGTATCTGCCTCAACATATGCCACCTTTGCTTCTTTCATTTCTCTACTCAAAACCCCACGAAGCTGAAACACGACAAAACGTTATGCCTTCTCGAAACCTTAGCTCTTGGTGCACTTTCACATGCAGAGGAAAAGTGGATTATACACATGTTCGTCATCAGTGATGTAGGCTTGGGAGGCATCAAAAATTCTTGTCAGGGAGATATATCGGGACAATAATCGATGCCTTGCTCCATGCCTTGCCCCTTCACCTCCAGCTAAACAACAATACTTGCTAGGCTATATTGTCTGGCAAAAGCTATGTACACTTATACACCATGTGTTGAATGTGGTGTGATCCTTAGTTTTCCTTCCTGCCACCCTAGCTACCTGTCAAACAAATCAAGGGCCACATACACAAATAAAAGGGGACGTGGCCTTATTACTGCTCGACAATTCATACTAGTGAAGGAAGTGATTCTCATTTGGCCTGGTAGATAAAGTTTTTGATATTTGTCCTGTTAAAAACACGATCATTCCGACGGTTCCAAATCACCATAGTAATGCACAAACTCCCACGCAAATTCGTGCGAATGTATTGGTATGAACTCTCAACCTCACCTAACCAGTTACCAAACAAATTAGAGATAGTATTAGGAGGAGGTACGTTAATTGTCACATGTACTGTTCACCATATTAACCTGGCTAGTGGGCAAGTGACTAACAAATGTGGAATCGTTTCGTCATGATCACAAAAGCATCACCGTTTACTCCCCTCCCACCAATATTTTGCCAAATTGTCATATTTTAAAATTACTCCCTTATACACAAACAACATAAACATCCTGATTTTTAAAAGGACCTTTGTTCTCTAGATATGCATAGATCAGGGGATCCGATGATTATTTATCAAGACCACATACATATATTTAACTGAGAAAACACCTAAAACCGAGAGTTTTCATTGGAATATATCTGGCTCATTAGATAAGTTGACCTCCATCAAGTTGCATGAATATACATCGACTTCAAAGCCAACCTCAGAGAAATTTTGTGATTAATTAAAGTCTTATGGTTCATGCAAATCATGATGCTGCACATAACTAGCCCTTCTCGGAAAAACAATATTGTAATGCTTGTGCATGTACACATCAGAATAAACATTTTTCTTTGTATTTGGGTACGCCTAGCACCAATTCCTTATCTCGGGCATGTTTGGTTGCTATCTTGGTCAGCTCGTTGCGACAACCTCGCCTTTTGCGAGCTTAATTTATGAGGAGGACGGGCGCAGCTCGCTCTTGAAGTCCAAGCTAAGCTACCCTCCTAGGTCAGTTTTGTGGATCATGACTAGACAAACAAGCTCTTGGGTTGGGTGAGCTCCGGGAAATCAAGTCATGAGGTGAATTTCAGCAAAACCTAATAGAACCATGTTGGCTCATTTCCAATCCTGTGGCCCAATAATATTCATATTAATTGGGATCGCCGCAACTTGCAATTCTCCATGTCTCCCAATCCCACATATTATCCAAGATTTGCAGCAGCATGTAGTGACTAACTTGTGCCATTGACTTAACTTTGGTGGATTCTAATGCAATCACATGCCTATGAGTACACAACACACCCGGTATCCTAAGATCTCCTCACGAGTATAATATGTGCTAGATCTTGAGGGTCTTTTGAAGTTGGTATTCAAATTGCCGAAGATGGTAGAGAAAGTTATGATAAATATCGACCACTGTTGGAGTGTAATCTTGATGGGTTGAGAGAACTTATATGGAACCGTAGGAGTGAGCGGTTCATGTATCTTTATTTCTCATTATTTTCTCTTGCTATGTTGCGCCTACCACTTTGGATGTAATCTTAGCGGTAGTGAAGAGAGCAGGAATGTACATGGTCAACTTTAAGGTCTTGTCGCCAGTCGGAGAACATGATAGCGAATAGGCATAAATTTAGGTATTTGTGGCCCATCATGCATGAACGTCACAAGAGAAGCTACTTGATACTTTGTCTGTTCCAAAATAAAAGGTGTATATGTTCCAAGTCAGACTTTGTAATATTATATTAAATATAGCATATTCTAGATTATATTGAAGAATACCATTATTGTTGGTCTCTAATTACCAAATTTTACTTAGGTGCCTTTTGCTATCATCCTGAACACAGTAATCCCGGTTGTTGGATCAACGTCACAAAGGTTTGCAGTGGAAAATTTACAACATGCCTTCATTCCATGGCTACTCAGGTCTCCAAGGTTTGGTTTTTATAGATACTAGTTGGGTGCCCGTGCGTTGCCACGGGACAACAAACTGAGACATAGAGAATAAACTTTGACATCGGGATATTGAACAAAACATCATATAATTTGTTGACAAAATAATATTGAACAAAACATCATGTAATTCGCAATGTGTACGCCACACACGGCTCATGAGTGTGTTGCGATAGGTATCATCCTATATACCTACAAACTAAACAAGACCGAGGTGACTCATACTCAAATTTCATGGTAACATATTTATCGTCATGATTCATTCGAAAACATGGGTATCATTAGTTATGTTCATGACCACATAACTAATATTTCCTCTTCTGAAGATAAATAATTGTGCAACTCCATTATAAATGCTCACACTCACGATACCCTCAGAAGAGGAAATTAAACAAAATCGATGCGACTCATACTCAAATTTCAGGGTAACATATTTATCGTCAGGATTCATTCGAAAACATGAGTGTCATTACTTATGTTCATGACCACATAACTAATATTTCCTCTTCTAAAGATAAATAATTGTGCAACTCCATTATAAATGCTCACACTCATGATACCCTCGGGTCCAGAATCCTACTGTGATAAAAAATGAACATGACCCAGAAGATAAATAAACTTGAACAAATTCACCAATTACCCTGGAAGGGGTTGTGCAGTCAGGGTTGTGCTCTTCGCTCTGCTATGAGAGAATGGCAACACCTTCGCCTCAAGCTGAACCTAATTAAGATGCAGCACCACCGGAATTTATGATGTAATTTAAATTATGTTACTTCCATCCTAAACGTCTGCCAACTAACATGATCAACATTGCATCTCACAGCTTGTGGGAAAAAAATCGAAATACAACAATCTAGGTTCAGGTATAGAAACCTGCATACTAACCTGATCATTTGCGTTTTCCCGATTGACATAGAGATGCATGTATTACCACCACTTGTGGCAATGAAGCAATGGCTCTAATGGTAACCACAAGTTAAAGGAAGAAAGGTTTATACATAACTCTCAGTTTGAATTTTTGTACCACAAGTGTATTTTGTTCCCATTTTCTGAATCGATTTTTTTTGGTACATATGTGAGTACACAGTACAGTCCTTGGCTTGAAATTATGAGGTCAGTTTGGCAAGATACACCAGAAAAGAGTTTCTACTGAATTGCATGATCAAAAGAGGGGAATGATTGATGGGCAACATAACATGGATGGCGGAATGAAGATTATTCGGTGCATTTGAACAAAGAGTCGAGGTCGAGCCAGACAACATGTACATTCGTATATGAACAATTACAATCATAATAAAAGAAAATTAGTACCTCCTTTTGCTGAAGTCCTTTTTTCAGATCTTGCAGCTCCATATCCAGTTTCTCATGTATGGATGAGTGTTCTCTTTCATTTTCTTCTTCGTCAACTTCATCTGAGAAAGAAGAGTGCTTATTAGAGAAAGTGTCACGACATGATATTGTTTGAGTAACTTACTTGACATTTCTAGTGTTCCTACTTCACAACCTGAACCTAGATCGTCTATAAGCATGCCCTTATCCAGTGCAAGTTGATCACACAAACAATTTCTGCAGGGAGCGGAGAACTTCCGCCGTCTTACTTCAGCTTCCAACTGCTGAATCTTTCATATAGATCTTAATAAGGTCCATATTCTGCTCCGGAAAAAATATAACAGTTCAAGTAGGGTGGCATGACAATGTGAATGCAAAACTATGCATCTAGTAATTGTTGGGTTGTAACCTTCCTTAGGCGAAACTTGTACAGGGAGAACTCAATCCGCTCCTGAAGATCGCTCACATCTCGCAGAGTCAGTGAACTCAGGTCCTCACCCGTGTACTCCTTCATGATGATCCTAATCCTATTGCTCTCGTTCTTCATCTTTGACATCTCATTGTTGATTTTCTTAATCTCTACTATTAAAGGGGGATCGAACGTCGTGATGGTTCGACCTCCCCTCTTGGTTCGACGTCCTACAATCCACGACCCCCTCGCTCCCCTCCAGCCCACCCTCCTACGATCCCTCTCTCCCCCACGATAAACAAAAAAAAGGAAAGCCACAATAAAAAAATAGCAGCCACGACCAGGAACAGGGACACACGTCCCACGTCCAGCAACCCCCTCGCTCCTCCCAATCCCCATATCGCTCCCGAGAAAATTCGCCACCGTCGTCCCTCGTGCTACTAGCCGACGGCGTCAGCCGCTTCATCGAGGTCGACGAGTCCCTCGACCGAAGACTCAACCCTTTCGCTCGCCTACGTTGGTGGCTCCGCCCACCTCGTTGGGGTCGGTTACTAGATCTCAATCATCTGGCTCATCTCCGCGATGACGCCCTCTGCTTCGACGCTGGGTCGATCCAGATGGCGCATCGTGGTGGTGGCCGGCTGCGTGGAAGCTAGGCCTCCAGCTTGAGTAGGGGACGAGTGACGGGACACACACAGACACGTATGCAACCCAGCAACCTCGGCCGCTGAGATGACGACGACGCATCAGTTCACGGCGAGTTGCGCAAGCATGTTCTTGAGGAAGGGAAGGTTGAGCTACTTCAGCGATCGCCGTTACTACTGATCTGTTCTTTCGTTCACTGGGCCGGGATGGTTTGATTTTATGATTTAGTATTAAGAGAATCAAAGTAAATTTTCGTGGTTGATGCAATGTACAGATATAAGGCACGTACACATCTTCTCTTCATCATCCCCGGTGTTGATTCGATCCGCCTCATCTGGATTGCAAGCATCTTCGACAGATATCTGAAAGCCCACATCATTTTCTTTGATGAGATGGACGTCCAACAGGTACACCAATTTAGTTTAAACCAAATAACGTTGTTGGCTTTTTTCCTAATATAATCTTCCTTTTCTTTTCCATTAAGAAAATCATCAATGAGATGTCAAAGATGAAGAACAAGAGCATCATCAAAGCATTAGGAAAAAAGCCAACAACGTTATTTGGTTTAAACTAAATTGGTGTACCTGCTGGACGTCCATCTCATCAAAGCAAATGATGTGGGTTTTCATATATCTGTCAAAGATGCTTGCAATCCTGATGAGGCGGATCGAATCAACACCGGGGAGGATGAAGAGAAGATGTGTACGTGCCTTATATCTGTACATTGCATCAACCACGAAAATTTACTTTGATTCTCTTAATACTAAATCATGAAATCAAACCATCCCGGCCCAGTGAACGAAAGATGCGATCAGTAGTAACGGCGATCGCTGAAGCAGCTCAACCTTCCCTTCCTCAAGAACATTCTTGCGCAACTCGCCGTGAACTGATGCGTCATCGTCATCTCAGCGGCCGAGGTTGCTGGGTTGCATACGTGTGTATGTGTGTGTCCCATCTCCCGTCCCCTGCTCAAGCTGGAGGCCTAGCTTCCACGCAGCCGGCCACCACCACGATGCGCGATCTGGATCGACCCAGCGCCGAAGCAGAGGGCGTCATCACGGAGATGAGCCGGATGATTGAGATCTAGTAACCGACCCCATCGAGGTGGACGGAGCCACCAACGTAGGCGGGCGAAAGGGTCGAGTCTTCGGTCGAGGGACTCGTCGACCTCGATGAAGCGGCTGACGCTGTCGGCTAGTAGCACGAGGGACAACGGTGGCGAATTTTCTCGGGAGAGATATGGGGATTGGGAGGAGCGAGGGTGGTGCTGGACGTGGGACATGTCCCTGTTCCTGGTCGTGGCTGCTATTTTTTTAATTGTGGCTTTCCTTTTTTTTGTTTATCGTGGGGGGAGAGAGGGATCGTAGGAGGGTGGGGTGGAGGGGAGCGAGGGGGTCATGGATTGTAGGAGGTCAAACCATGAGGGGAGGTCCAACCATCACGACGTTCGATCCCCCTTTAATAGTAGAGATAACATAGGGGAAACAAAAAAAAATATACTGCCATTTTTTTCTTAAGAAATGCCCGATATTACATTAAATAGACACATCATACTATATTTATTACTAATTATTAGTTCTTTTTCATGAAGTAAAATGTTTTCATTGGTCTTCGGGTCATTAGTTTTTTTAGAAAAGAAGGATTACCCCCAGCCTGTGCATCTGGACCGTGCATGCAGCCATTTTACTAATTATTCACAAAGACCTTACAAAGTAGTACATCAGGTAGTCTGAAGCCAACATCTTAGCAACAACTATCGCTACTCCTATCCACTTGATGACGGAGTGTCGATAGTCCGAGCCTAATACCAAATAGACATCGTACCAAAGCTTAACATCTAAAGCTGGAGGCCCCAACCGAGCACATACCGGGTTTGGGGTACAAACCGGTCCGATGCACTCTCATGTGTTGTCGCTGCCGGCTTCCACCAATCCATCTTCAGAGCAGAAACTAATGCACCGACCTTGCCAGGCCTCTCTGCCATGGACACCACCATGACGCCAGACAGCGTCCTCGTCTTGCGCGAGTTCATCTCGGCGCATCGCACACCAAATCTCCACTGCACCATGCCGCCGAGATCCGATGCCATCAATGAGAAAGATGAAGCACCGCTCCATGCTACTTCTTGAGCTTGCGTTGGTTTTTTCCTTGAGGAGGAAATGGTCATGCAGCAAAGTAGAGATAAGTATTTCCCTCAGTTAAGAACCAATGTATCAATGCATAGGAGATACACGCAAGTCTCCAATGATAACACCTGCACAAACTAACAAATACTTGCACCCAACATGATAAAGGGGTCGTCAATCCCTTCACGGTCACTTGCAAAGATGAGATCTGATAGAGATAGGTATAAAAGATAAATAAAGTGCAAAGCTAAATAAAAGTAAATAAATTGCAGCAAGGTATTTTTTGGTTTTTAGTTTTATAGGTCTAAAAATAATATGATAAAAGTAGACCCCGGGGCCATAGTTTTCAGTAGAGGATTCTCTCTTGAAGTAACGCATACGGTGGGTGAACAAATTATTGTTGAACAATTGATAAAAAAGATAATAATCATGATGATATCTAAGGCAATGATCATTAATATAGGCATCACGTCCGTGACAAGTAGACCGACTCCTGCCTGCATCTACTACTATTACTTTACATATCGACCGCTATGCAGCATGCATCTAGTGTATTAAATTAACAAAAACGAAGTAACGCCTTAAGCAAGATGACATGATGTAGATGGATAGATCCCATCAATATGGTAAACATATATCTTTTTATCCTTATTGGCAACAATGTTATACGTGACATGTCCCCTTCTATCACCGGGATTGAGCACCGCAAGATTGAACCCAACACAAAGCACCTCTTCCATTGCAAGAGAAATCAATCTAGTTGGCCAAACCAAATCAATAGATCCAAGAGAAATACAAAGCTATCTTCATCATGCATAAACGAGTACATATAAGACTCAAATAATATCATAGATAATCTGACCATAAGCTCACAGTTCATCAAATCTCAATAAACACACTGCAAAAGAGGATTACATTGAATAGATCTCCAAGAACATCGAGGATAACATTTTATTGAAGATCAAAGAGAGAGAAGAAGCCATCTAGCTACTAGCTATGAACCCGTAGGTCTGTAGTAAACTACTCACACATCATCGGTAGGTTAGCAAGGTTGATGTAGAAGCCCTCCGTGATCGAATCCCCCTCCGACAGATTAACGAAAAGGTCTCCAGAAGGGATCTCGTGGCTCTGGAACTTGCGGAGACAAAAAAGTATTTTTTGTGTGCCCTCTGGTATACGGGGAATATTTGGGAATTTATAGAGCTGCGATTAGGGTTGGAAGTGCGAGGGGGGGGGGGCACAAGCCATGCCCCCCTCTAGGGCGGGACTTGCAGGCTTGTGACCACCTCGAGGCTCTTCTGGCCTCCTCCCGAAGCTTCGTGGGTGTCTTGTTGTCCAAAAAAATCGTCAAAAAGTTTCGTTCCATTTGGACTCGTTTCGGTATTGATTTTCTGTAAAAGAAAAAAACATGGAAAAACCAGCAACTGGCGCTAGGTTAATAGGTTAGTCCCCAAAAATGATATAAAATATCATAATAATGCATATAAAACATCCAAGATGGATAATATAATAGCACGGAACAATAAAAAATTATAGATAGGTTGGAGACGTATCACTCCACCAAAGAAGCCGTCCACTGGTATCTTAGCCGCCCAGGTTTAGCCTGTCGTCTTCCTCCAGCGGCGGAGGGGGAGTGACAGACGGCTAAGATCGGGGTCCCTCGGCTGCCCGCACGGGGAGCGACGAAGGGGAGTGGAAAGGAGTAAGCCAGCAGGCGGCGGCGCTGCTATGTGGCGACAGCGGACTGGCTTAGGGTCAAGATGACCTCCTCGGCAGCGCCTTAAGCGCCATATTTCTGGTAAAGTGCACAAGGGTTCACACATGGGCACAGTTCGACTGCACACCCCCACACTCGCTTGTCCGCTC
>LR738711.1:8856571-8897758 GCA_902687465.1 Secale cereale
CCCCGCCTCGGAGGAGGAGGGGGAGGAGGACCACGGGAGGATGAGGCGCCGGGGGTGCCCTTGCCGCTGCCGGAGCTGTCGCCGAAGAGACCCATGGCTAGGGTTTGGGTTTTCGCCGGCGAGGAAGCACGACGGGGGTGTCATGGCTTAAAATGCGTCGGCGCGGAACGTGAGGCGGACGTCTTTTAAAAACTGATCGGCGCGTTGGGCCGGTGTTTTTGTCCGCGCGGACGAAATGGCTCGCCCATTGAAGATACTCTAACTTACCCAAGTTTCAAAAAAAAAAACAAATAATTACCAAGGAAAAGGTAGTGATGGTCTAAGATGTTCGCCTGTGTCAAACCAAACACATACGAGTGGTTCGTTAATTAAACCAAACATGTCGTTCAACACACCATGTGGTTTTCTATAATGAAAATCCGAGGGGTGGCCCTTCTATTATCAAAAATAAAAATAAAATAAAAGCAAACATGTCATTGTGAACGAGTCTGCGTCGATGGCGACATCACATTTAATTTTGGGCGGATGTACAATTTAGCCTGCCTGGTAACTTGATGGCAAGGATGGCCATGCATACTTCTCGTAAGAATATCTTGCAATCTTATCTTCGCATAACCAACTTGCCAACTTGGGCAGAAGCCACTTTCACGGGTAACTTTTTTGTTGCGGGAACACATACTCTCTCTGGTAACTTTATTAGATCACTAATCCAAAAAGAATTATATTATTGGGCGGGTGTAATAAGTATGAACAGAAACAACAATTCACTAGTACGACTTTTTTGCTGTGAAAAAAGGGCAAATAAAGCTCAGTTTAACCTATGACTAATAAAAGCCCGGTTTTTTCTGTGACTAATAAATCTTGGTTTTTGCCATGCTATGAAAAATTGCAATGGTTCAAAAAATGGATAATAGATTTTGAGTGTAAGGGAATGAAAAACAAAGATACCATTTAGTAGTTTAGTAAAAATGGCAGGGTTAAAAAAAAGCCATAATCCACGAAAAAATTGCCATGGTTCAATTTCTTTTCTTAAAAAAAGCGCAAAAGGGAAGAGTCACGGCAATTTGCATCTTCACACAGTTGCAAAAAAATGTGAATTATAAATTTTGAGCATACTTGTAATATAGGCATGAAGACACAAATGGATGTGTATTAAGAAAAAAAATTCATAATTGTGTCCGCCAATCACAAAATCAAAATCACGAAGGAAGACACGACCAGAGCGGGGCCGGTGGACGGACGGACGAGGGAGACGCGGGACGACCACGACGCGCGGGCGGCGGCCGGGCGCGCACGGCCGGACTCCTTAGTTCGCATCAATTCAGCTAGCTAGCGCGGCCGGGAGGATGACACTTTTATGTTTCGGACGGAAGCCTTTGTAGCCGCGGCCGCCTCCTCCTTCACAAAAAGTTAGGGTTTTTACCTCCCGCCGACGCCGTTGTAGGTCCGCCTTCTCTTCGGTGGCCTTAGGGCCATTGGGGCGCGGTGGATCTCGGCAAGGATCGACGGAAGGGCTCTGTTTTTAATCGTTTCTTTCAGTTTTGCTAGGGTTTAGACGGCGGCGGCTCCCTGAAGATGGAATAAAGGTCTCCCCGCCTAGCCTCCGTTTCGGCGATGCGTCTAGCAACGTTGGTGGGCGTGTGGAGGTGTGTCTCCGGCGGATCTATCTTTGGTGGATTTGCTCGGATCTCGTTGTTGTTCGTCTATATTCGTGTGTCTTCGGATTGAATCTTTCTAATCTACGTTATTCTTCAACTGCGGTGGTTGCTGTTCTGATGCGCTGGTCCTATGGGGCCTTAGCACGACGACTTCCCGACTGTCTACTACAACAAGTTGTGCCCGACTCCGGCGATGGAGGGGCGATGACGGCGGCGCGCCTTCGGCTCGCTTCAGTGCTGGTAGTTGTCGCTAGGTGGTCTGCGAATCTGGATGTAATTTCTGTAATTTCTGGTATTCGTTGTACTGCAATGATTGAAGATGAATAGATCGGAAATTTTCTCGCAAAAAAAAAAAAAGCTAGCGCGGCCGGGGCGGACGGGCCGCAGGCGGCAAGGCAGCGGCGGTGCGGTCGCTGCAGGCGGCGAGCTTTAAGGTGTTGGCGGGAGCCTAGATTCCTCAACTGCCAACGTTGACCGCTATTCAGGGCCCTGGCAAAATTACCTTCAAAACAGAAGATGTGAGGGTCTCGGGTCTATGTTCACACGGCCTGTAATTTTTTTAAGGGCGGTTTTAAGGGGTATGTTGGGGCCCGTTTATTCGATTGAAACTGTAAAAAACGGTTATTTTACGGGTTTGACCACTTATACGGAGTTTGCTAGAGATGCTCTAATCAATTGGCGCACAAAACTAGCTCATTCTTCGTTTGATTCTAATTCTGTTATTTCTTGGGATGGTAGTACTCCCAGCCTTATTTTTGATGATATTTTGAATGATGTAAGCTTATTCAGTTTTCAATAAAATGCGCCAGAAGGATTTCTCATTAAAAAAAGAGGTGATTTTCTGTAAAATAGCAAGACGGACCAAGAATACTTATTCCCTTTATTAACAACCAGCACCGAAGAAGCGCGGCGCACGTTGCACTCGTGACAGGTTCCGTAAGTATTTTCTCGAAATAAGCATAAAAAACATGTATTAAGCTATAAAATAGAATGAAACTATCTTTACCCCACGATCTATGTAGGCACGTACACAACATTAAATGATTTAACAAATTGAGCAAATCGGGTTGGCATATTAATATTTTTCCATACGTTGTTCGATTTATTCGGGTGACCTGTTCAAGATTACAATTTGATTATTGTTTTGATTTATGGTTCGGGTGGTTTAACGTTTTGGTTTTATTCAGGTGTTGTTCCGTTTTCATTGGTTTTAGTGTTCCGTGTTATTGGGTTTGCTTTTCCTGTTTATTTTGGTATTGTTTTGGTTAGCAGTTGTTGTTTTGATTTATTCGGGTGTGTTGTTCCGGGTTACAGTTCGGTTACTGTTTTCGTTTATGGTTCAAATGGATTAGTGTTTTCATTCAGATGTTGTTACGATTTCACTGGTTTTTCTATTCTAAATTATTTGGGTTGTTGTTTTAGTTTGTTTGGATTACTATTTCGGTTAGTTATTATGAGTTTATTCGGATATTGTTTTGTTTTTTTGTTCGGGTAATTGTTAGTGATTTGTTTGCTGATGCAATGGTGTAAACTTGGGTAACAATCGGTAAGGAACTTATTTTCCCATGAATTATTGTTCATGCAAATATACTGGAAAGAAGTCCATAGAACCCCTCATGTTTCACGAAGCGACTACATAGCCCCCTCAACTGTAAAACCAGGTATCTAACCCCCTAAGCTTTGCAAAACCGGACAGATAACCCCCTAGAGACTTATAAGTGGTTTTGAGAGCTGTTTAGTCAAACATGACGCTGAGATTGGCTGATTACGTGTGTCAAATAGCCTACCAAATGAGTATAAATTAATCAGAGATGGCCCCTTGTCTAGTGTTGTACTCCCTGCCTTTTTTCTCCACGTTCTTCTCTTTCCCTCTCCTTTCTCATCTACTTCCATGCATGTGTCTGATGGAAGTCCACATCGGCATCCTCCTCCCCTCCTTGTTCAGTGCTCTTCATGTTCCATGTGTTCGATGTGTGCTTTGGCCTACAGCCCAGAGGCGATCGAGCTGCTCCTGTAAACATGATGTGATGGGTTAGTATGTGCTACTTATAGGCACATCTGTCATGATGTATTGTATACGATGCATGTGCCCTGATTGTAGCTCGCTACGTCTAACTTATCCGTTCCAAGGTGGCCGTTTACAGGGAGAAGCTCATCCAGTGAGTGGCGCAGCAAGCTGGGGAGGAGAACGAAGAGGCCGAACGTGATGGTTCGAGGGTGCCCATGTGATAGCGGAGGTAGAGCGCAATGACGGCCTAACAATGGAGAGCAGTAGCCAGAGAAGAACGATCACCACCGTGTGTATCCGAGCGCCTCTGACCTCGCCATGGTCAACACCATGCGTATCCATGCACGACGTCCACAAACCATGCCTATAAAAGAGCGTGTGATGCCACACCCAGCTCGTCTCCTGCTTCCCCTCCAGCCTCCACCTGGCGCAATTGGCCTGAACCCTCCTCCTTGTATGGTGGCGCCGCCGGCGATGACAACTGCTTGCTCGGACATGGATGTCGTACACATGACCACTGGCCAGCTCGCAGGACCACTGACCGATTCTTTTCCCAGGGATTATAGGTGAAAGAGGAGCCACGTGGATAAAACCACCATCTAAAACCACCCTTCTCGCTGTTGGGGGGTTATATGTCTGGTTTTGCAAACCTGAGGGGGTTAAACACCCAGTTTCATAGTTCAGGGGGTAATGTAGTCGCTTTGTGAAATGTCAGGGGGTTATATGGACTTCTTTCAATATACTGTTACGGCTTAATGTTTTGTGCCTTTCCGCTTGAGTATAATATACCACTATTCACTGATGTTGATGTAAAATGAAGAATGGAAAGTTAAAAAAATATATCAAATAAAACCAGAAAAAGCAAAGCCTTCCCGCTTTAGTATATAGTACTCCCTCTGTAAACTAATATAAGAGCATTTAGATAACTAAAGTAGTAATCTAAACGCTTTTATATTAGTTTACGGAGGGAGTAATAACTTATTAACAGGTAGGTATATACATATGTCGTGTGTGTATATATATATATATATATATATATATATATATATATATATATATATATATATATATATGTAGATCAAGTATAGATATAAGATTCTGGGAGAAGGTTTCCTGGCATTCACGTTGTAATGTGTGGTGCGTGGCGCGCCTGTGTGAGCTCAGGTCGGCCTCAAGCTGCCGTGAGGAGACCGCAAGGCGAGTCATGCACGCAGCACGCCACTACTACGAACTATCAGAGTTGGCTGCCGGGCGGAGACCGTAAGGCGCGAGATACACACAAGATGAGATCCTACTGCATATAAATTGAGGACTCTCCAAATGCTCTCGCAAGAAAGCCAGGCAGCTCGAGCAATGGCACCTGTCCCTGTCCGCATTCCCATCATCACCTTCTTTCTGCTAGCTCTCTCTGCCTTTTCTTCTCCCAGTCCCAACGGCAGCAACACGGACCTCGCCGCGCTGCTGGCTTTCAAAGCCCAGCTCGCCGACCCTCTGCGCGTCCTCGCCGACAACTGGACCGGCACGTCTTTCTGCCACTGGGTCGGCGTCTCGTGCAGCCGTCGCCGGCAGCGTGTCACCGCTCTATCATTGTCTGCCACGCCCCTCTATGGATCCCTAGTTCCTCACCTCGGTAATCTCTCTTTTCTCTCCGTCCTTAATATTAGTGGCGCTAACCTTACCGGCTCCATCCCTCCTCAACTTGGCAGGCTAAGCCGGCTCAAGTATTTTTTTCTTAGAAGAAATCAATTGTCAGGTGCAATTCCTGCTGCCTTGGGTAACCTCACAAGACTTGAGTTTCTTATTCTAAGTTATAACAAACTTAGTGCTCCAATCCCTCCTCATCTTTTGATCCATATGCCGAAACTCAAGGCAATTTCTGTGGTTGCAAATGACTTGAGTGGCCAAATACCACCATATCTATTCAACAACACGCCTTCCTTGCAGCAAGTTTATTTTGGAACCAACAGCCTATCAGGTCCCATTCCACAAGCCATATTCAACATGTCCATGTTGCGATTCATGGGATTTTACAGCAACAACTTTACCGGGACGATTCCAAGCAACCAAAGTTTTAACCTCCCAATGTTGCAAATTCTTGACCTCTCTATTAACAAATTAAGCGGCCAGATTTCGCCGGGGCTTGCTTCATGTCATTACCTAGAGAGATTGTTTTTGAATGGTAATTCATTTTCGGATGTTGTGCCACTATGGCTAACTCAACTGCAACACCTCAAATCTCTTTTCATCGGTGGCAATGACATTGTTGGCTTCATCCCACCTACCCTAAGCAATATAACCAGTCTTGCAAGGCTAGGCCTGTCTGAATGCAACCTCAAAGGACACATTCCACCGGAATTAGGACTAATGGACAAACTATCCTATTTGCATCTTGGAAGCAATCAACTTACTGGTGCAATTCCAGCTTCCCTCGGAAATTTAACCAACATGTCTGTCCTAGCTTTGGAAGTGAATCAATTATCTGGCTCGGTACCACCAACGCTTGGGAACATTGCAGCTTTGGAGACTCTTGTGCTACAAAGTAACAATTTAGAGGGAAACATAGACTTCTTGTCGACTCTTTCCAATTGCAGAAACCTCCAACTCATTAGCATAGAGGTCAATTCTTTCACAGGTTCCCCTTCTGACAGTATGGGAAACCTCACTTCACGACTAGTCACCTTCAGTGCAAGTTACAACAATTTAATAGGTGGACTTGCAGCAGAAATTTCAAACATAAGCAGCCTTAATTTTCTAGATCTTGCTAACAACATGCTCACCAAGCCGATCCCAGAATCCATCGCCATGATGAAAAATCTCGCGTTGCTTGATCTATCTGGCAATGATATTTTAGGCAGTATCCCAACAGAAATGGGCATGCTTGGAAGTCTACAAAGACTATTTCTCCAAAGAAACAAGTTCTTTGGATCCATACCAAGCACCTTCGGTAATCTTAGTAGGTTAGAGAAAATTGACATTTCCAATAATCAATTAAGTGCAGTGATACCCGCAAGTCTATTCCGACTTGATAAGCTTATCGAACTCAATCTTTCTTACAATTCTTTTGATGGCGCACTACCGGCAGACGTTTCTGGGCTAACACAAACATACCAAATGGACTTTTCTTCTAATTTATTGGTAGGAAGCATCCCGAAATCAATTGGACAACTTAAGATGCTAACCTACCTAAATCTATCGCACAACTCGTTTGAAGGCCCCATGGGAGAACCACTTCAAAAGCTAACTAACTTAGCTTCATTAGACCTCTCCTTCAACAACATCTCTGGTACCATTCCTATGTTCCTTGCAAACTTTGCCTACTTGATTACCTTGAACCTCTCATTCAACATGTTGGAGGGCCAAATACCAGAGGGAGGTGTCTTCTCAAACCTCTCGTTGCAATCTTTAATCGGGAATGCAGGACTATGTGGCGCTCAACGCCTAGGATTTCTGCCATGTGTTAACAAGTCTCACTCAAGTAATAGACACTTGCTAAAAATTCTACTCCCAATTTCCACCGTAGCTTTTGGCAGTATTGTAATTTTCTTATACCTATGGACCAAAAAGAAACATAAGAATGAGGCGGACAAAAGAAATTTTGTTGATTCAAATGATGGAATAGGTCATCGAATAGTATCCTACCGTGACCTCATTCGCGCCACAAATAATTTCGGTGATGATAACATTTTGGGATCTGGAAGCTTTGGAAAAGTCTTCAAGGGCGAGCTGAGTGGTTTGGTGGTCGCGATAAAAGTTCTTGACATGCAGCTGGAGCAGGCCATGAGAAGTTTCGATGCAGAGTGTCGTGTGCTTCGCATGGCACGACACCGCAACCTGATACGGATACTTAACACATGTTCCAACCTAGACTTCAGAGCACTTGTGCTTCCATACATGCCAAATGGCAGTTTAGAGAAGCTTCTACACCAGTCTCAGAGCAGAGTCCACTTGGGGTTCCTTGAGAGGCTTGACGTCATGCTTGATGTGTCGATGGCAATGGAGTATCTACACCATGATCACTACGAGGTGATTTTGCATTGCGACTTGAAGCCGAGCAACGTTTTGTTTGATGAGGACATGACTGCACATGTGGCAGACTTTGGCATTGCGAAGTTGCTTCTAGGTGATGACGACTCCATGATTTGTGCGAGCATGCCTGGAACAGTTGGCTACATGGCACCTGGTACTCAACTAGCAAACCTCTGTATTATTATGGTTTACCGTACATGCTTGTTATGGCATTTGTTCATGTGTTTCTTTTATAGAATATGGGTCTCTCGGAAAAGCATCACGGAAGAGCGACATGTTCAGTTATGGTATTATGCTCCTTGAAGTCTTTACCGGCAGAAGACCAACAGATGCTATGTTTGGGGGAGATTTAACACTTAGGCAGTGGGTGCACCATGCATTCCTCGCAGATCTTGTCCATGTTGTTGATGACCAGCTACTCCAAGGCCCAGCCTCTCCTTCTAGCTACAACCTGAATGATGAATTCCTCACACCGATATTTGAGCTGGGTTTGCTCTGCTCCAGCGACTCGCCTGACCAGAGGACGACGATGAGCGACGTGGTCGTGAGGTTGAAAAAGATCAAAGCAGAGTACAGCAAAATGACGGCCGCGGCATCGTGAGGCGCACATGGCGATTGAACTCCATTGCTCATATGAAATGTTGTCTGTGGACGACGTAGAGAGGGCGGCCATTTCCTGTGAGGAGCAGCAACAACCGATCAGGCATGTAATTTCAATAATCTTTTGTTTCCTCCCATGCTTCCTTGCTCTGTGACAGGCTGTTGGGTTTACTAGTAATCAATTTGGTTTACTTACTTTCAGTGATGTAATCAGGTTTTACATACTTAGAGAGATGTAACATGTATGATATCATAAGGAAGATAGACCTTAAATGTTAGTCCCTCCGTTCCAAATTACCCGTCATGGTTTTAGTTCAAGTTGAACTAAAACCACGACGGGTAATTTGGAACGGAGGGAGTACCTTTCAACAGAAGCTGGAGCCATTTCTCTTGGAACTTATATATTAAAATGCAATAGGCAAAACAAAAAGAATTCTACACGACTATCGGTTGGCAAAGGCAAAAGCAAAAGCAGTAAGAAAGTGATGAATTCGTACGCACTGCAATTCCAAGGCGGCAAGAGCGCTTCCCCCATAGCAAGGCTCGCTGGAGTTTGGTCGCCGATGCTGATTGACTAAGAAAAACAAGATGTACTGATTTCTTTCACGAAAATATATTTCTTTTCCTTTTGTTTTATATGTATTTCAAAAAAAATCATATTTATTAAAAATATTTCCCCTTTTTGTCTTTCAAAAATATTCACGTCATTTTAGAAGAACAAGATGAACTTTTTGAAAAAGATGATGAACGTTGATGAAACATACAATGGATATTTTTAAATTGCATAATTAACATTCTTTTAATAGATGATGAGCACTAAAAGACATTATATAAATACATACCGAACAGTTTTTTGAAAAATAAAGCAAAAAAATTTAAGTACATAGTAAAAAGTAGTAATACATAATAATTTTTTTTCATACGCGATGAACATTTGCTACATACAAGATGATCATTTTTCAATACCTGAAGAACATTTTTAATATACCATGGACAACTTTTAATAGAAGATAACATTTTTAATACACATGAAACATGTTTAATAAAAAAATGAACATTTTTAAATAAACACAGAACTTATATTAATATGCACTAAACATTTTAAGCTATTTTTTTAAAATAGTACATTTTTTATTAAATATCAGAAATATTACGCCAATTTTTTTCCCAAAAATATTACACAGTCGGTCTGCAGTAGGCCGACTGGGCCTTGTCTGCCAGCAGTAGAACCGGAAAGGTTGTCGGTTCAATTATCAGTGCGAAGTATTTTTACCTTCCTTTCAGTTTGTCTTTCAATCATAATCTTCCACTCCTTAAATGCTGAGAATGCTTGCCATTTATGCTTCAAGAAATAAGGCCAAACTTTTCTTGAATAATCATCAATTATGGTCAGCATGTAACTAGCACCACCTATTGACTTCTTGCGAGATGGTCCCCATAAATCAGAATGCACATAATCAAGAATACCTTCAGTTGTATGAGTCGAAGTATTGAACTTCACCCTCTTGTGCTTGCCGAAGATACAATGTCCAAGACGCATATGCCAAAGGTTAACAGCATCACAATCAGAATTCTTTAAAATAACTGGAGTAGCGTTACCTGAAACGGTAGAACCTCGAAGGTAATAAAGACCATTGGTCGAACTTAAGTCACCTTTCATCACAATAAGGGACCCTCTGGTGACCTTCAAAACACTATCTCCACCTGAATACTTGTACCCCTTTGCATCAAGGGCACTCACAGAGATAAGATTTCTCTCATCTTCGAAATATACCGAACATTTGTCAAAGTTCTGATTGTGCCATCAAACATCTTGATTCGAACGGAACCTATGCCTTCAATCTTGCATGGTGAATTATGAAAACCCAAAACGGAACCAGCAGCAGTAGTGCAATCAAAAATAGTAAACCAATCTCTATGCGGGCACATATGAAAAGTACATGCAGTGTCAAGTACCCACTCATCATTGGTCTCAGCACATCCAGCAGTAACGACAAGAGCATCATCGGAACTATCATCACGAGCAACGTTAGCAGAATTTTCACCTTGTTTGTTACCTTTCCTCTTTTCCTTGTTCTGCAACTTGAAACACTCGGAGATGTCATGCCCATCTCTCTTGCAGTATCTGCAATACTTCTTGTCTCTGGATTGTGACCGCCCCTGTGGCCTTTCTTACTTTTGCCTCTGTTTCCGTTATTGGAGTTCTTCTCCTTTGTCCTGCCACGGACAGATAATCCCTCGGCTTGGGATGAACTCGAACCATCATGAGGCACCATTAATTTCATCTTCTCCTTAGAGTTCAAAGCTTCATAAACTTCATTAAGTGTGAGAGTATCACGACTATATAATATGGTGTCTCTAAAATTGGTATAAGAACTTGGCAGTGAACAAAGTAGCATTAAAGAAGTATCTTCCTCTTCATACTTAACCTCCATTGCAGCTAGATCAGATATGATCTCTTTAAATTCAAAAATATGATTCAAAACATTACCTCCCTCGGATAACCTGTGCAGGAATAATTTTTGCTTCAGATGCATCTTGCTGGTAAGATCTTTTGTCATGCAAATGCTTTCCAGCTTTAACCATAGAGCGGCGGCAGTTTTCTCGCTCAAAACTTCCTGCAAAATATTATTATGCAAATGGAGTTGAATTTGTGACAAAACCTTACGATCCCTTCTTTTCTCATCAGCAGTTCAGTCCTGAATTCGATCCTTCCCAAAACTATCCGGTGCATCATCATAGTCGGCCTGTGTCAACAATGCCCGCATCTTGACTTGCCATAGAGTAAACCTTGTGTCACGATCCAGCAGCGGAAGATCGTACTTCATGGATGCCATGAGTCGATTAAATCTATGTACACAAAGTAGTACAAGCCAGTAAAAAAATTCTTGATAGAATTTAATATGCGGAAGAAACAAAACAGAGTAAATAGCACCTGGTCTCGCATGAGCACGTAGCAATCGGGAGCAAAATTTGATCTTGGCTTCACGTGGAGCAAGTACTAGTTGGCTGATGTACTAGTACTAGTACTCAGGAAGCAACATAGTAGCTCGATTGTGGAGTAGACCACGCACACGCGACGTTGTTGCCTCGGGACTCGGCGTCTTAATGCGTGAACGACGAAGAGCGTGAAGCTGCAGCATCAATGATGGATTCCCTCGGGACTTGATGAAGCAGCGGCAACGTGCAGACGAACGGCTGCTGACGATCTGTATGTGAACGCCAAAATCGATCTGGCCGCTGCGGCATGCACGGAAGATAATGACGCCTACTGCACGAACAAGCGCCACGCTAACTTGTAGTCTGTCGGTCTCGACTTCTTGCAGATCGATTCGGCTCCGGATTCGACAGATCGCCAATCGCGTGCGGCCGCGTAAGACGCAACCCTAATCCTCCTAATCTCAATCTCGTATCTGCGAACCTCAGCTCTGTATATCACTTGTTAGATAATAACGAGAATAAACGGGACGGAGAGACACGGATTTAACGTGGAAACCCTTGCGGGAGAAAACCACGGACGCACGAAAGCGCAATCACTATGAGGAGGAGTATTACAAGCACGAGACGACAGACCGTCTTAGGTGCGACTACATGGGGTATATATTGAGGGCAATACCTAAGAGTCCTTGGAGGACAAGTAAACGAATTGTACTCGTACACGTTGACGTCAACGGAAAGGCCCGCACCTGTTGTACTACGTCTAGTCCAACATGATATAATTTGGATCATAATTGAACAAGAAAGGCTCCATCTCCCACCTCTAGCACCAAAACAACAAATGAGACATACTCAGTTGTACCTAACCAAATACAGTACTGCTCCCTCCGTCCCAAAATAAGTGTCGCTGATTTAGTATAAATTATAATACCAAATAAGTGACACTTATTTTGGGACGGAAGGAGTATAAGTTAGAAAGTTGTCTTGCTTAATGAAATCTGCCACTTGTTAAAAAAAATAGAGCTAGCTAACAAAGAGCATCGTGTCTCCTTGATGGATGGGCTCAAGCAACTCTCTAGTTCTTGATTCCTTGAAGTTTGTTGGAGGCCATTGGTTGAAGGAGCTGTCTTGCTCCATAACCAAGGAGAAAAGCACAACTCAAATCCTCTATATGTGTCTGTAGGGCTGGAAAAAAAGCTCGAAACTCGCGAGCTAAACGAGTAGCTCGTGACTCGGCTCGAACTCGAAGAATAACGAGTCGAGCCAAGCTTTAGTTTAAGATCGTTTATTGAGCGAGTTAAACGAGCCAATCTCACAAGTACTCGTGTAACTCGTTAGGCTCGGTACAAAAGATCAGCCACCCCCAATCCAAAAAAGGATCAGCCACTCAGCACCCCGCATCCCAGGCGCACAACACATTGAAGGCCCATCCGCCTAAGAGACTCATGTGTTACAAAAGAAATTACAATTGTTTGGTGTACTTGAAAAGACTCACTGCTACATAATTATTTTTATCAGATTTGAGGTTTTATGTTCATATCTTTAACGAGCTTAACAAGCTAAACGAGCCAGCTCGTGAGTTATACGAGTCGAGCCAATCTTGGGTTGAGCTCGTTATAGTAACGAGTCGAGTCGAGCTAACTCGTTAATGAAACGAGCTCTAGCGAGTCGAGCCGAGCTGGCTCGACTCGGCTCGAATTCCAGCCCTATGTGTCCGATCAAAGAAAGACTCCCTATGCCTACCTTGCTGCACCCTTACACTTCACAAGCACAACAATGTTCTCATCAAAGAGAATAGTAGCTTGGCTGGAGAGACATGAGGGAGCTCGGGTCTGTCATTGCCGGCCCCATGGTAAAGCAGACCATCGGCAAGCTTTAGTATAAAGTTGTATTAAGCTTGAAACGCTTATTTTGGGACGGAGGGAGTACTTTCCTTGTATGGTCATCTACGTACGCATCTGTTCTGAATATATCCTCTTGCAACCAGCAGTGATGTCTTCCGTTAACACACATAAGAAGATTGGGTTGGCTTTTGATTGTTGCTGTTCCAGATCCAGCTCCAATATTTCGTCAATCACATTCTACTGTTAATTAGTTAGTGTTTGCAGAGGGCTTGGTGTTCTGCGTCGAAAATGAAAACTGGTTCGACAACTGCTGTAAGCAATAAGCATGATCACACTGATTATTAGTTTACATTTTCAGTTCCACTTTACACTAGCCAGTGCTGACCTGATCTGATCGACACGCGTACAGACTTCTTTGGACTGAAGAAAAGAATGGTTACGCTTGTGAAAAGTCTTCTTCCAACTTTGGTTCCATTTCTTTTCTGCATGCGACAAACTCGAGCTACCTGCTCCTTTTTTCAAGTATTTATGTGAAGGCATCATCAGTGTGTGGATAGCTTAATGCTGTCTTCATACTTTTATTTCTATATATGCACTGCATTCGAAAAAGGATGAGACCAAGCTAAGAAAAGGAGGACCAGGATGTGGGCAGAACGAAGCTGCCACGAAGCTCCTTTCCCTCTTCAACCCAATCCTTACACAGCAATCCTCTTTATGTGTGTCTAGTCAGCACTCTTACAGTTACAAGGCGGACCCGTTTTTTTTTTTCGAAAAGGGGAAAACCCCGGCCTCTGCATCAGAGTGATGCATACGGCCATCTTTATTAAGGCAATAAAAATAAACAAGGTCCTGAAGTCTGCAGTAGAAAGCTCCCACGGAGCAAAGGAAACAAAAAAAATCAGCCAACAGCCACAACCGGCAGGCATAAGCATGATAGGGGAACTAATTGCCTATTCTATTACATGACCGCCATCCAAACCGGTTGAAGATAACCCGAGCTACCATCTCCCACCGGATAGATCCAGTAACCAAACGCTCCCTGGCCTCCGTCGGAGTGAGTAGCGACCACATACGGATCAATGCAGTGGCTCGGAAAATAACCTGCAAAAAATGAGTATTTGTTGTTCTGTTAAAAACCATATCATTTCTGCAATTCCACACTGCCCACAGCAAAGCACATACTCCCACCCGAATATGTCTCGCTAGTGCGGAATCTATCCCGTATAGCCACTGCCCAAATAAAGAGCCTATGGAAGTCGGAGGTGAAATATTGAAAGCAATTTGTATTGTCCTCCATAAAATCTTTGCCATCGGACAAACGAGAAAGAGGTGTTTAATAGATTCATTCCGATCACAAAACGAACATCGCAAAGACCCAGTCCAGTTACGTTTTGCCAGATTGTCCTTAGTCAGAATCACTTGTTTATGCACAAACCACATAAACACTTTGATTCGCAAAGGCACGTTGACCTTCCAAACATGCTTCGAACTAGAAACAACGCTAGTATTAATGATATCTAGATACATCGACTTGACCGAGAACACTCCATTCCTAGTCAACTTCCAACATAACCGGTCTGGGTTTTGAGAAAGCTGCACATCCATCAGTCGCCTGACTAGATGGAGCCAAGCTTCCCAACGGTTGCCGACTAGCGCTCTCCGAAAGTGAATATTGAGAGGGGAAGACTGAAGAATTATCGCAACTGAAGCATCTCTTCGTTGTACAATTCTATATAAAGAGGGATATTGCAATGCGAGAGGTGTATTCGCAAGCCACGTATCTTCCCAGAATCTCGTAATGTTACCGTCTCCAACCATAAACTTTGACCTATTGAAAAATACTGGCTTAACTCTCATCAGTCCTTTCCAGAATGGCGAATCATTCGGTCTCACATTGACCTGGGACAATGTTTTCGACTGGAGATATTTATTACGCAAAATCTGAGCCCAAGTGGCTTCCGTCTTTGCAGATAGTCTAAACAGCCATTTGCTGAGTAGACATCTGTTCTTCACCTCAAGATTTTCTATACCCAGACCCCCTTGGTCTTTCGGCCTACAAATAATATCCCACTTTGCCAGCCTGTATTTTCTCTTTAGTTCATCACTCTGCCAAAAGAAGCGCGATCTATAGAAGTCAAGTCTTTTCCGAACCCCAACAGGTACCTCAAAAAAAGACAAAAGAAACATAGGCATACTCGTGAGCACCGAATTAATGAGAATTAATCGGCCTCCGTATGACATCAGCTTGCCCTTCCAGCAGCTAAGTTTCTTTTCAAAACGGTCTTCAACACTCTTCCACTCATTGTTAGTTAGCTTACGGTGATGAATTGGTATACCCAAATACTTGAACGGTAGCTCCCCCAACTCACACCCGAATAATTGTTTATAAGTTTCTTGTTCCTCTTTAGCTCTTCCAAAGCAGAACAATTCGCTTTTGTGGAAATTAATCTTAAGCCCACTCAATTGTTCGAATAAGCATAACAGCAACTTCATATTCCGCGCTTTTACCAAGTCATGCTCCATGAAGATAATAGTGTCATCGGCATACTGTAGGATAGAGACCCCTCCATCTACTAGATGAGGTACCAGGCCTCCAACCTGACCAACGTCCTTGGCCCTTCCAATGAGTATCGTCAGCATGTCAGCTACTATGTTGAACAGAATAGGTGACATCGGATCACCTTGACGAAGGCCCTTGTGCGTTTGGAAGTAGTGACCAATATCATCATTTACTTTGATTCCAACACTTCCCTTTTGCGTGAAAGATTCCACCTGGTGTCTCCAGGCTTGATCAAATCCTTTCATCCGCAGAGCCTGTTGGAGGAATGGCCATTTGACTTTATCGTATGCCTTTTCGAAATCCACTTTGAAAACGACCCCATCTAGTTTTTTCGTGTGGATCTCATGGAGCGTTTCATGTAGAACCACAACCCCTTCTAGGATGTTTCTGTCTGGCATGAAAGCAGTTTGAGACGGCTGCACCACAGAGTGCGCGATCTGTGTGAGCCTATTCGTCCCGACCTTGGTAAAGATCTTGAAACTAACATTGAGAAGACAGATAGGCCTAAACTGCTCAATCCTCACAGCCTCTGTCTTCTTCGGAAGAAGGGTGATCGTTCCAAAATTCAGCTGAAATAGTTGAAGCTGTCCAGCGAAGAAATCATGAAACATTGGTAATAAATCCCCTTTAATAATATTCCAGCATTTTTGATAGAACTCCGCCGGAAAACCATCCGGCCCCGGAGCTTTGCTACTCTTCATTTGTGAAATCGCATCAAACACCTCTTTCTCAGAAAAAGGTGCGGTTAACACCTCGTTCTCCTCCACAGCCAGTTGAGGGACGTCCTCGGTCCGAGACTCATCCAGGGACATAAAGTTGTCTTCTGGAGGCCCGAAAAGCTGTTTGTTGGAGCTCTCGGCTAGGACCACGGAACCCGATTGTGAGGATCGGGAGGGGGTTCAGGAAAAGCCTAAACGTAAATGGTCGCGAAAGATCTATCCTGCTTCCGCGGTGCGTAGAAGTGCTAGAATCCGTATTACTAAAAAATTCCATGATGAACTATGAGAGGCATCTTTTGGAACAGCAGAGGTCTGAAAGACTTGGCTAAAAGGAGGTTTCTGGCGGATGCTTCTAATGATTATCATTTGGATTTTATCGCACTTTCTGAAACTGGACGGGATAATTTCTCGCCTCAGTTCTTAAGCAATCTGGCAGGTGGTGCTGAATTTGATTGGCATTGCTTGCCCCCGAGAGGTAGATCAGGAGGAATCTTGCTCGGGGTGAGATGCGACACGTTGGAAGTCCGTAGTGTGGTGATGGGGGATTTCGCTGTCAAATTTCGAGTTCGTTCTAAGGTTGATGGGTTCAACTGGGCTCTGGTGGCGGTTTACGGGGCCGCACAACCAGAATTCAAACCGGACTTTCTAGCGGATCTCGTGCGCATTTGCGGATCTGAACAGATTCCGATCTTGGTGGGGGGTGATTTCAACATTATTCGTAGGAGAGATGAGAAGAATAATGATAATTTCGATGGCAGATGGTCGTTCATGTTTAACGCCATTATCGAAAGCCTGGATCTCAGAGAGATAGAGCTTTCGGGACGAAAATTCACCTGGGCCAATTCACTACCGAATCCGACGTTTGAAAAGCTAGATAGAGTACTAGCTAGCGTCGAGTGGGAGCACAAGTACCCTCTCGTCACGGTACAAGCGTTGTCGCGTGGAGTCTCAGACCACACACCGTTACTGGTTGACTCGGGTGAGGCAACGTTTGTGGGCAATAAGACCACCTTTTCTTTCGAATTAGCATGGTTTGAAAGAGAAGGTTTTTTAGATCTGATTGCCAGGGAATGGTCGAAAGAGGTTGGTGGAAGGACGTCAATTGAGCGTTGGCAGAATAAGATTAGGCACTTGAGGAGTTTTTTACGAGGATGGGCCAAACATATTAGTGGAGTTTATAAGGTTGAAAAGGAAAGGATCCTTACGCTTATTAATTCACTAGACCTGAAGGCGGAAACTAGTATTCTAGAGCCTTCGGAGCTGCACGCAAAAGTGGACGCAGAGATGAGATTGAAAGAGCTCTTGCGAGAGGAGGAGTTGAAGTGGGCATTGCGAGCTAAGGTTCGCAAGGTCATCCAAGGGGATGCCAACACCCAATTCTTCCATATGATTGCTAATGGCAAACATAGAAAGAAAAGGATCTTTCAACTTGAGCAAGACGAGGGGACGATTGTTGGACAAGGCGGACCCGTAAACCTCCTGTGTAACCGTCCAGACCGCCTTGTTTGGACCGCAGAAGCCATCCAACGCTGACGGTCCGCGGAGCGATCCGGACGCGTTTTCTCCCGCAAACCGGAGACAAATGTGGGTGGGGTTTGTGGGAGTCCGGACCGATCCCAAGTCCTTTTCTGACCGCTTCGGTCCATCAAAAACCCGTCACTCGCCCCTTCCGTCACAACGCCGCATTCATGCCGGCCTAGAGCACGCGGAGACCGGCATTGATGCCGCGATGTGACCGGAGGGAGGAAGGGAAGCGATGACCGGCCCGACCTCTCAGCAGCTGCCGCTTAAATGCGGATGCAGGTTCCCGAGGACCAGCTCCGGCAGTTGCGCCGCATTGAAGCTGTTGATCGACCCTTCGCATGGCATGGTCGCGGCTATTTAAGCTGTGCGCCGAAGTTTCATAGAGATGCACCACCTCCTCCCCGACCATCGGTCCCCTCCCCTCCCCTTTCTCTGTGCCCTGAGCCCCTCCCTCCCCCTCTTCGACCCAAGCTGTGGCGATGCCAAAGTCGTGGTGCTCCGCGCCGGCAGGCAGAGTAGGCGAAAGCGCTCCTCCTCCAACGGTTCTTGGCGCCGCCGCAGATGCTCTCCGAGCCCGTCAGCGTCCACGGCGGCCGGCTCCTCCACCAAGGAGGAGATCGTCAACCCCTCCGGCGACGAGGAGGAGCAGGCGCCGCCATTGCAGCCGCAAGAGCCACCACCGTAGCCACCCCGACTCCTGAAGGTGGTCGCTCTGACACATGAAGATTTCGTCCATCAGATCGAGTTAATGATGGAGCGGTCGCTCCGTGACATGGGGTCTTCGCCGCCATCGTCGGTGCGCGTGAAGGTGTCCTCCTCCCCGCCGTGCCACCGCGTCAAGACCGAGCAGGCATCCACGCTTCTACTCGCCACCGCGTCAGAACCGCGGTGTCTAGATCGGACAGCGCGTAATGGAGGACTCGGCCTCGCCCCCTTCACCACTGCGGCGTCCAGATCAGACGCCGCGTCACGAACGAGTCTGCGTCCCTGCCGCACAGCCGCATCGACACGTTGTTCTCCCACCGCGCTGTCACAGCCTCGCCGTCAAGGATGAGCTGCGGCCCGCGATCAAGAAGGCGCGGGGCCACCTCCTCCACTACCTCGGTGGTCCCTCGGGCTCGAGGTCCGCCGTCTCTGAGGCAGAGCGCATGGCTCGGCAGCAGGAGCGGTACGACCGGCACAATGCCAGTCGCCGCTCGGCGTTTGCCAAGAGCGGCGTGGCGCTGGACCGGGTCCGCAACGACCCAGACCTCGCCGCCGTGTGGGCATTCGACCGCTCCATGACCACCGTGGAGACGGCCGCCAGGCGTAGCCGCTTGCCTTGACGACTGCTCCGCCTATGCCGGCCGCGGCAAAGCCACCGCCAGGGCTCCGAAGGCCACGTCGGCAGTGACCGTAGCGGCACTCCGCACGGCGCAGCAGGAGGCGGAGAGGCTCCTCCGCGAGTGGCAGGCAGCCGCAGGACAAGGCTGCCGCGGCCCTCTGGCGTTGCACCGCCGCTTGAGGGACGATGACGACGATGGCACCGACGGAGACGCGGTGCGCAGGGCAGGGTGGCCACGCGTACAAGGTGGTCATCTAGTATAGGGTTTAGTTTTTTAGTTAAACAGTCGAAATATCGACATTTTTATGTAAATTATATCCAAACTTTAATGAAATCCGTCCGGTTTGATCGAATTTTGTCCGGTTGGTTCAGATTGTTGACCGGATGTATGCGACTAGGAAGTAATGTATATCATGCGTGTTACACTGATCATAGCGTTAGATTGTATGTGAAAGAAATGTTTCTATTGGTATAATTTTTATACTATATGTTTCATATATTGTTAATTTGATCAATGGTCAAACGAGCAACCTCAAGAACCGTATTAGGGCTTTTATATACGTAGGGAGTAGGTGGTCGACTCGGGGTGGCGGGGTAAATTTTTACGATCCGTGGACTGCCCAACCATATTTTAATCTCGTCCTCGAACCAATTTTTTTAACATCTCTCTGTTATCTCTTTGCCTAGTTCGCTGCGCTCTTGTTACGATTCATTCTCATCACACACACAGAGGAGAGAGAGAGAGAGGGAGAGAGCAATAGCTTGGCTTGGCTGGGTAGCCGTCAGCCATGGTCGGGCTCGGGGGCGTGATTGCCGGTGCCATGGCGAAGCAGGTCGTCGGCAAGCTTGGCGAGTACGCGGCGTCGGAGATCACTCTGCAGTGGGGGTACAGAGAGGACATGCTGGACATGGAGGACAAGATGAAAGATCTGGAGGCCGTGCTGCTGGACGCCGACGACAAGTCGCGCCGGGGAGGAATCCACGGAAGAGTGTACGAGCGGTGGCTTACAAAATTTAAGCGCGTCGCCTATGACGTGGAGGACGTGCTTGATGAGCTGGACGCAATTGAGAGCATCAACAAGAGGCACTCCAAGGTACCTACTACTCCCTCCGTCCCATAATATAATAGCGTTCTTGACACTAGTGCAATGTCAAAAGCGCTCTTATATTACGGGACAGAGGGAGTAGTAAATCTTCTTCCCCTCTTCCCTACGGCGGCTTCTGGCCGATTTTTGTTTTTGTTTTTGCTTTTTAGGATCCTTCTTCTTCTTCTTCTTCTTCTTCTTCTTCTTCAGCAGTTATCCAACAACCGGCAGCGACTCGTCTAAACGGACGGCTGAGATCTCGCCGTACCCTTTCTCAGCGAGCAATTTCCTTTGTGAATCTTCTCTGAATTAATCAGTTTTAATAAAAAATAACCATTTAAAAAAATAACCTCTTTGATCTCCTCCGGGCAGATCCGGCGATTCTCCCTCCACAGCGTTGGCCGGATGTGGGGGCCAGAACCACGGGATACACAGTCGTCAGTCATGGCTTCAGGAGAAGAAGCCCGACTTTTTCTGCTATTGTACTGGGAGTCTGGGACATCTGCCCTCTCTCGTGCAAAAAAAGGTTATGCCTGGTTGACATCTGATCTGAGTGACTGAATCAACAAAAAACATAGGGATCAATTTTTTTATATCCTGTTTGGAGAAAATGCCCTTGTGTATATATCTCATTATTATCATGGGTGACATCTTGGCAAGAGAGGAACAAGAGGGCTTCTTCTCCGGATGAGAGTGGCTCAGAAACTAATCGGAAATGATGATGTGATTTTTGCAGGTCAGGATATGGTTTTCCAGAAACAATCAATTCCTGCAGCGAATAACGATGCCCCACAAGATGCAGAACGTGATGAAGAAAATAGATGAGATTGAAAAGGAGGGCAAAATGAGGCTCAATGATGTGCCCCGAGCAGCAAGGGCACAAGGGAGCAGGAACAGTGGTACTCCTACTTTTACAGCCAACTGGAATGGTGATGGCACCAAAAATGGAATGGCGGAAAGGGGTGTTGAGGAGGAGAAGATAATCAATCCTGTGCCTCAAGAAGCAAAGCCAGAAGGGAGCAGAAACAATAATGATACTTCCGCAGCAAACTCGAATAATGGTGATGACATCAAAACTGGAATAGTGGGGAGGGATACCGAGAGGGAGAAGATAATCAGCCTGCTACTCCCAAGTGAAGAAGCTAATCAGGATATCTCCATCATTCCTGTTGTTGGCCTTGGTGGCATAGGCAAGACAACATTGGTTGAGTCAGTTCTTGCAGACAAGAGGGTCAGTGTCTTTGATGCCTCATTCTGGGTTCATGTGTCCAAGGAGTTTGATTTGCACAAAATTGGAAGTGCAATCCTGAAAAGAATGATAAATAGCAACATCGACCTTGCCAACTGTGATTTGCAGTTTCTGTATGATAATCTCAGCAAAGAACTCGCCACTAAAAGATACTTGATTGTTCTGGATGATCTCTGGGAAGAAGATGCAGATAAACTTGAAAAGTTGAAGGAGATGTTACAGCATGGCCTCAAGGGTAGCAGGATTATAGCAACTACCCGAAACCGAAGCGTGGTGCAAAAACTGAGCACTGATTCTCTAGCAAATGCAAGGAAATTTTGCCCAGTTACTGTGTCTGAAGTAATCAATTTGGGCGTTTTAAAACCAGACGACTGTTGGGAATTAATGAAGCAAAGGGCATTTGGGCCTGATGATGACTATTGAATTCATGCTCCAGCCAACTTATCCAAAAGTCCGAACTGATGGAGGAAGGCGGGCAATATATTTCAACACTCCCCCTCACGTTTAGGCTATTTTAGTCCTTAGACGTGGGATCGATGTAGGCCGCAGAATCGTTTTATTTAATACTGCGTTGGCAGGGTCTTGAACTCAAGACCTCTTGGCTCGGATACCATATTGAATTCGTGCTCCAGCCAACTCATCCAAAAGTCCGAACTGATGGAGGGAGGCGGGCAATATATTTCAACACTCCCCCTCACGTCTAGGCTATTTTAGTCCTTAGACTTGGGATACGAAGACTAGGTGTCGACCCATCAGAGACGCAGTTGATGATGGCGCAGCGGAGAAGACGACAGAAGCGCAAGACTTAAATTCAGTCGCAATCGTCCGCTTCACTCCCGATACGAAGGGGGAATGTTAGAAGTATAATAGTGTTTGAGATAGAGATAAGAGTTAAAGATAGGATTGGCTTAAACCATGTACGACTTATCCCCTACTCCAAGTCTCTACCCCACTTGTACTCCTATATATACCCTACACAAGGGTCAGATCAATACAACGAATATTGTAGATTCTATATTTTCTACATGGTATTAGAGCGGTTTGTCCAACGATGCCGATCCTAGGACCTTCCACCACTTCCGCAGCGCGCCGCCCCCGGGGAGATCAATCTCCTCTCCCCGGGGGCGCGGCACCCGATCAATCAAAGATTAGATCGGTTCTCTTAGTTATTAAGTTAGATTAGATCAATTCCTGTTTTCGAAATTCTAGTTGATTGATTTTATTTTTATTTTCCAAAAATAATTCGACGAGTCTCAGATTCCGGTGAAAGCAGTGTAGAATCAGCGGCGACTACGGCAAGACGTGCGGATGCTTCGATCCGAACAAGCACGCCCTTCTACATCGACCTCAGGTCCCTCGTCACCCGCACCTGCATCTACTTGGGCTCGCGGGGCGACGGCACACGCGTATTGGGTTTAATCCAATCTGCATCGAACCCACGGCTGCATCGCCTCCAACTTCATTGCCAAGTGCATCCATCCACGTGCACAACAAGATGCCATGCATGCATCACCACGGGAAGGCACCAAGGCACCAGAAGCACCCGCCGGCTTCGTTCCATCCGTGTACGCCACCAAGCGTCTTCAGCGTACACCTCATCCTCGACTTCGCGGGCGCGCGGATTCATCGACGAGCCAGCCGCAAGATCTTTGAGCGAACCCTAGCAGCTGTTCGAGCAAACCCTCGCAGCTGCGGTGCACGACGCCTCCACAATACTGGGCACCATGAATCCCGGGAGGGTGAACTCCCATACGCATCTACACCGACTGCTGAAACTACACCAACGTCTCCATCGAGCCGTCTGCTGCAACTGCATTGTCATCTACACCACCGATCTACATCTCTGCATCGACCCTGTGCCACTTCATCGAGCTGTACGACCACGCCGGGCTACGAGCCAACATACTTCTTCAGCACGGCACGACATCGACACCCCGTCGCCACGAGGGACGCCTCCAAGCGACGCATAATCGCTGGCACGCCGCTGCGACGCCGACACTCCATCGCCAAGGTCTTTATCAACATGGTCTTCACCAACATCATCGTCGACACACCGCCGCCGCCTCGTCCACAAGATGGACAACTAGTGTCCTCTGACAGAATTTTTTCTGCAAGACGCGACCTCGACGACGGCAATGACCGCGTTACGACGACGACATCGACCGCGTCATTCGCGACGGCACGACTGCATCGACCCGGCGTCACTACAGTGACGGCCCTACACGGCCACATGGTTCTAGCAAAACCTATATGTGCTCGATGGGTTTCCTTCGGTCTTGGCAAAACCGATAGACTCATCGCCGACGGCACCCTCTGACATTCGCAAGGTGCATTGTCCACGTCTGCAGCTCCGTCATAGCGCAATTTTTTTTGCGCCTCCGGCTTTGTGCGGCTTCATCATCCACGACGAGTACACCATCGACCACGACTACATCGACCAAGGCTACATCACCATGATCGGCTACCTCGACATCGACATTACTGGCTTGGTCTACATCAACACATTGGCAACAACTCTAGTCAACAGCGTCCGTGTCGTCACCAGCGTCCACACCACTCCCACTGTGACTGCGGGAGGGAATAGAGGAGAGTCAAGGGAGGCACCAGAAGGGGACGCAGTCACCGCACTAGGTGTCGACCCATCAGAGACGCAGTTGATGATGGCGCAGCGGAGAAGACGACAGAAGCGCAAGACTTAAATTCAGTCGCAATCGTCCGCTTCACTCCCGATACGAAGGGGGAATGTTAGAAGTATAATAGTGTTTGAGATAGAGATAAGAGTTAGAGATAGGATTGGCTTAAACCATGTACGACTTGTCCCCTACTCCAAGTCTCTACCCCACTTGTGCTCCTATATATACCCTACACAAGGGTCAGATCAATACAACGAATATTGTAGATTCTATATTTTCTACAATGACCACAGTAGTGGCTTGGAAGAAATTGGAAAGCAGATTGCAGGCAAGTGTGGGGGTTTACCGCTCGTGGCTAATGCTCTTGGGCAAGTAATGTCGGAGCTCAGGACCATGGGGGCATGGGAAGAAATAAGAGACTCCAAGGTTGATTTGGGTTTGAGAAATCAGAAAGAAACATTAGAGAGGCTAATGCTGAGCTATTACTACATGAAGATAGAATTCAAAATGTGTTTCACCTACTTGGCAGCCTTCCCCAAGGGCTTTGTCATGGACAGCAATCGTCTAATCCGGCAATGGAATGCACTTGGATACATTTATCCAGGGTACGATGGTCAAAGGTGCATCAACTACCTCTTGGGGATGTCCTTTCTTCATATTCCACTGTCCTCTTCGGTTAGTTCCTATTGACACCATTCTCTTGTATGCCTGGTTCATTTTTACTATTATGTTTCTTTTTAACTCTATAGACTAAGATTTTACTCTATTGTGGTTCTTGGTAGGCCCTACACTTTGATTTTTAATTTATGTTAATGATTTAATATATCCATTTCTAAATTTAAACTATTGTTAGTATTGATAACTTCAATTTCTTATTTTACTTGTTTTTATTATGTTGGGTGTATAATTTTTAAATTTTAGATTATTTCTTTTCCTTTGATTCTTGAATCTAGTGTCTAGATTGTGTGCCACATAACTAAGATCAATTTTTTCATCAATTTATTAATCTAAATATATTTTTTATTGATTTTAAATAAAATATGTTATAATTTTTTTGGCTACAGATTTCTCCAATAATATGATTCAATCATAGTTAGAGTCCACCAAATTATGTGTGCGTGGGGCTAAACTTTTTCTAGTGCGAATTTGTTGCGTTTTCTCGAAAAAAAATTGTGGCATTTTTTAGATTCAGAAAACATTTCTAGTACAATAAAATCCTAGAGAAAGTATAAGATTCAGAAAACATTTCTAGACACATACGCATGAAAAATCCTCCTACACAGTATGCATATGCGTTATTAGCTTTACATGCTCTGTTAATTATCCCAATTTTAATGGCATAATTATTTTTAATGAAAATCCATGGTTTCTAGTACAATATGTGTGAAATATGTATACGGACTCCATACTTCTTGAAGAAACTGCAGTTTTACTGGATCTTAGTGTCTTCTCTTGACTCCACTTTAACATTTCGTATTCTCAAGGGGCTTTACATTTGTCTTTGCAGGTTAGTCCAAGTCCATTGCATTTCAAAGCTCCTCAAGAACTTGTCATGCATGATTTGGTGAGGCGTCTCTATCTGTCATACTGTCTGAAGCTCAGTGAGCTCCCCTCCTCATTTGGTGACCTTAAGCTTCAAATACTGCACATGAGTGGCCTTAGAGACATGGATGACTACCCTGATAGCATTGGTGACATCACTAGTCTCACCCAGTTTGTGACTTATAATGCAAATTCTGATTTGCTTGAAAAGGTTAAAGAAATTCGAAGGCGTCTAAATCTTGTGGGGAAAGTAGTGCATCGTGTACATGAGATAAAGAGTGGAGAATGCAGCAGTATAGTGGATCTTGTGGGACTGGCTTGTTCAGAGCTGATACTTCAAGACCTTCAGAATGTCAAGCGTCCAAAAGATGCAGATAGTCTCAAACTGCGTGATAAATCAGATATCCGAGCACTACAACTTTGCTGGGGAAATGAAGGAGGTGAATCTGTGCTGGACAGGCTCGTTCCTCCTCGGACTCTTGAAAACTTTTCGCTAGTTGGGTATAGGAGCAATGAATTCCCTGATTGGATGTTTGACATCTCGTCCTACCTGCCTTTTCTCAGCGAACTGACTCTTTATGGTTTGGAAGAATGTGATAGTCTTCCTCCATTCGGGGCACTGCCAAATTTAAGAAGCATCTATCTATACAACATTCCCAAGATTAGAAAAATTGGCGAGGAATTCTATGGAGACGGCAGACCTTGTATGAAACTAAGAGACGAAATCCTAGGTGGAACCTACCTGCTGAGACGAAATGGGCCGGCCTAGTTTGGGGCTCGACTGCACGTGATTGTATATTGTATAGTTTGCTGCTGTTTTTTTTAGTTGCTGGTTTTTCTTTTCATCTTTTGATTCTCTGTTTTTATTTAATTTTCATTCTATTTTTTAATTTTATTTTTATTTCTCATTTCCCAGTTTCTTTATTTTGGATTTGTTTCCTCTGGATTTTTCTCTTTTGCTATTTTAAATTATTCCAATGTACGGTGAATATCTTTAATTATATTCTGACATTTTTCCAACATACGGTGAAAAATTCTAAATAAAACTCAAGATTTTATTAATATGCGGTGAACTTTTCCATATACAGTTAACTTTTTTAAACTTCTCTGGGAAAACCAAGGAGATGCAGACAGAGTCAGACTGCGTGATAAATCAGATATTCGGTTGCTTAAACTTCTCTGGGAAAACCAAGGAGGTAAATCTGTGCTGGAAAGGCTCGTACCTCCTCGGACTCTTGAACACTTTCAGCTACTTGGGTATAGCAGCAAGGATTTTCCTAACTGGATGTTTCACATATCGTCCTATCTCCCCTTTCTCAGCGAACTGACTCTTAATGGTTTGGAAGCATGTGATTCTCTTCCTCCATTCGGGGCACTGCCAAATTTAAGAATGTTGTGTCTGAAAAGCATTCCCAATATTAGGAAAATCGGTAAGGAATTCTATGGAGAGGGCAGACCTTGTATGAAACTAAGAGTACTGACGCTGAAGTTGATGAAGAATTTGGTGGAATGGTGGACAACAGAGACAGGTGAAGAAAACAAAGAGTTCCTAATCCCCAATTTGCATTTTTTGTTTGTAGTGGATTGTCCAAAGTTGAAATTCCTACCATATCCCCCAAGAAGTATGAATTGGGGTTTGAGCAACAGCGACACAGTTTTGCCAGAACGAGGATTTGGAAACCTCTCCTCTTATATTCATCCTTCTGAGATCGTTCTGAAGAACTGTAGTTTCTCTCAAGACAGGTGGGATAGTTTTCAACGCTTTACCACCCTGGAGAATTTTTATGTATACTCCATCAGTGGCTTGAGGACTTTGCCAGAGGTCATGCGATGCTTCACTTCTCTCACTGGACTATGGTTGGTGTCGTTGAATGACCTGGAGACACTCCCGGTATGGTTGGGTCAGCTCGGTTCTCTAGAACTCTTTCACATCCACAATTGCCCTAAGCTGACATCTTTGGCCGAAAGCATGAAGAATCTCACCGCTCTTAGAAAACTGAGGTTGCTACAGTGCAAAGGCCGGGAGATATTACCGGAATGGTTGGGACAGTTGACTTCCCTAGAAGAACTTTTCATCAGAGATTGTCCCAGCCTCACATGTTTGCCTGAAAGCATACAGAATCTCTCTGCTTTGAAGCTACTTAGAATTGTTCGATGTCCGAGTCTGATTGCAAGGTGCCAAGGGGAGGATGCCCGCAAGATTTGTAACATCCCCAGAGTTGAATTCATCTGAGCTGTTGTATGATATTGGCGGTCTCTTATGCAGAGCTCAATCTCTGAGGGCATCGTCGCCCAGCCACCTGATCATCTTTGCTCCCGGTGGCTACATACTCCATACTTGTGTTGGAGGCTGTCCTGTTGGTCCCAGCTGCTGCATTACCACTTTCTTCTTCTTCTTTCTATACAATTTTATTATAAGATGCACACACAGCCTTAGTCGTACTTAATCTTGTCAACTGCTAGAGATATAGAACTTGCATCGAAGAATTAATTAAAGGGACATGCCTTTCATGGTTGGCTGCACAACCGACTTGGAATGACTATCAGTACAATTTTTTGTTGATTCTCTTCTCTATTTCTACAATTCTACTGCTTATAATTAACTTGAAAAAAAAAGTCTCTTCCAGCATACAAATTTCATCTTGCCATACCATCCAGCTGACATCTACATGGCTTACGTCACAGTTTTGCACAAGGTAGATTTCACAATGTGTAAAAACAAGGCAGAGCTCAAGGAAGAGGGCAAATTTTAAGGGGCAGTTTCTTTCAGACAAAGCTCGCTGGGATTCTCAAGGAACATATTTTGATGGTGGAAGAGCTCTCGAGTAACTGACTAATGTTGTTCTACTCTAGTGCTTGTCAATAATCACTGGTGTGATTTAGAAAGGAATTAAACGCCATGGTTCTTCTGCCCGAGGAGAGCTCCGAGCCTGCTATTCCCTGTCAGATTCCCGGCCACGACCCCATAAGGTTATTGATTTCAAGTCAATCATTTTTCGGCAATGCTTCATCCATTCATGTATGTAATTTATCTATTGTGTTACTGCTTTTAATCGTTGTACCTGCTAATGTGGCTACCATCTTCCAGAGAGGAGCTCAGCATCAGCGATCCTGGTGGGTAGCTGTGTAAAGGTTGCTTCAGGTGAGTCTCCAATGGGCCCGCATCCCTTGCATTCTAATTTTGCCGTGTTGAACTCACTGGGAGCAGCCTGTACATCGAGGATATATATATACTAACTTATTAATCTGGTTTTGTAAAGACATTCATAATTAATGTTCTGCATGGTTCAAGAGATGATTATTTCCACTAGTAATGAAGCTGATGCCCCACGCGCTTGCCCAAATGGACTGTACCGTTCATAATCTGGTTTTGTAAAGACATTCATAATGTTTTGCAAGCGTAGTGTGCCCAAATGGATTATACCATGCATTAGCACTTGTATTTTCTTTGCATACAGTTTTTCAAGGGCAGAAGTATATATAGCCATTTTCTTATAACATGCGTCTTGTTATAGATGAAGATGCAGTCTTTTTTTAGATGTAGCTCAGAGTTTTCTTCTCAACTTTTAGAAACTCAACTTGCATCGAACAACTAATTAAAGGGTATTGCAAATTGCAAAATGCTGTTGGGTGTGCATCAACAGCTCTGTCATGAGATGTTCGTTCATGCATGTTTTTCTGAATTAGGGTCCCCAATTGTGGTGTTCTTTTTGTTTGCAATTTACTCCTCCTAAGCAGGTAGCAGCCACTTTTTTTGTTGTGAGCTGTTTGTTCGGCGGGCATTAGGTTTGCTGTACTGGTCAGACCTTGTGTTCTGATATGCTGTTAATTTACCTGCTCTTCTTCCTGTATTTCAACGAAGCTTAGAAGAAAATTACATCGTCGCTGCTTCAGTCCTTCAGTTCTGATATGCTGTTAGGCTATTTGTGCAAAATCAATCCAACCTGCTAGTGTACCAATATGATTTTCTTTTTGGGTTTGCAAAACCTTAGGCTACTGCATTTGTTTTTCCATTGATGTCGAGTGGGTGGCGGCGGGCAGAGCGGAGAGATATGACGGATGGCTGGCCTTGATTCATTTTTTTTCTGCAGAAAAGGAAGTTGGGTGGCACTATGTCTCGCCTTTAGCAAATAAATGAACCAAGCCCAGCACCGCAACATAGTTTTTTTTCTTTTTTATGTATTTCAAAATGGTCTAAATGCATATCAATTTTGGAATACATGCTAAAAAAATTGTATCTGGTTAAAACTAAAAAAATGCAAAATTTGGTCAATGTAAGTTTTAAATAAGTCTTCTCATATTTTAAAATTTTCATTAAATCCAGAAAAGTAGAGTTTACATTTTTTCTTTGATTTTTCACGTAATTATAAAATTATTTACATATATTTTAAAAAGTTTCATGTATTTAAGAAATATTAACACATTATCAATAATGTTCACTTTATCATGCATTTCAAAAAATATTCATGCATTATCAAATAATGTTCATTTAATTAAAATGTTCCTAGATATTTAAAAATATTAATCGTAATTTATTTAAAATAAACAATGCATGTACTCCCGGCCTGTGCATTGTTTGATGCATAAACCTAGCTAGTTCATTTATCCTCTCTACAAGTACTGATGAAAATAATTGGGCTTAATTTACAGCGGGGTTACGCTATATAGGTCATTGTGCACCATTCTCACCAATTGGGCTTTCTTTTATTTTTACCATGGGACTTGGTCATTGTTCATTACAGGTCATTAGTCGACATGGACCCAAGGAAAAGACGGGAACTCCTATGTGGAGCATTTTTTTTTTGCATAAAAAAGATTAGGCATAATCTTATCGGTCACCTCAACAGTAGTGATAAATCAGGCGATAAATCGCTGAATCGGAAGATTTTCTAAACAGTGATCGCAGCACAACGCACGAGCAAACGCATGATTAGCCCATTAAGCAACATTCATGCGCTTCGCTTCTTCTTCTTTTTTTCCTGCGCGTACAAAAGCAACTCGACGATGAGTAGGGCATTTTGAAGACCGAGCTCCATGGATGCCTTTATTTTGAAAAATTCAATTTTTTTGAGTTCATAATATCTAAAAATAAATACACAAGTATGCAAGGATGCAATGTGTATGTGTGAAAAAATTCAGGATGAAATACCTTGAAATGTGTGCTGCTGAAAAAAAGCATAGCCTTTATGGATGAACAATACATATGCTAAGAATTTTGACAATGTTTGGAGAGATAAGAACGTGAGAGAGACGAAAGGACGTGTCGGCAAGATGGGGTTACCGGTGGCGACTATAGGAAGATAAGCCCCATTGCCTACATTGAGATGACCAGTAGAACAAACTAATGTGGAACAAGATGAGGTCAGTATACTTGGGTCGCCGATAATATGGGAGGCAGCACCCATGGCCACGACCACCACAACCGCCTCCATGGTTTATGCCCAGGTGGCCACCACCGTTCCCCGCTGCCGCCATGAGGAGCGGCATCAGCACCGTCCAGGGAACCGGCTGGCCACCACGACCACCACCGCCACAAGCAGGCCCGTGGTCACCACAGTCTTCATGAACCGCGAGGACGTGGGAGCCCTTAGCACGTGCCCCGGTTGTCGAGGGTGAGCTCGGCGAGGACTAGACGGGAGGGACACTGGTTGAATGTGGGCAGCGGCTCGATGGACTAGATGTCCGCTTGCATCTCAAACTTCTTCCCAAGGCCATCAAGCATCTGCAAGGTGAGTGTCCTATCGCTTACCGACGGCTTGATGTCGGAGAGAGCCGCGGCAACATCATTAAGATGGCGGCAATACTCGGAGAGCTTTCCGCGCGTCGTGCCTGGAATTCTTGCTCGAGGTGTATCATGAGTTCGGCGTCATTGTCGAAGAAGTATTCATGGAGCCTGGTCTAGATGTCAGGGAGCTCTGCAGCGACGATGGCGAACAACCAAAGGACCCCCGTGTTGTCCTCATCACGCCACGTCGGATCTGTGAGCTGGCACGGAGCCCCCTCGTGAACATGGCTGTGGGCGTGGTACTGCGTCAAAAACATGTTGAGGTAGGTTCGCCATCGCGTGAAGTTGGAGCCGTCGAGCACCAATTTGAAGTCAGATGACACGCGAGGGCGCCTGGAGTCAGGGGTTATGGCAGGGAAGTCGTCGGTGGCAGGGAGATCACGTGATCGCCGTCATGGGTAGCAGGAGGGGATTGGGTAGGGCCAGACATAGCGGAAGAGGTTTAGACGCTCTGATTACCATGTTGTAAAATGGAACACCCACGGTTTGTATTCACTGAATGACATGTGTACATATACAGGAGGAGATGTGGCCCTCGTAATGATCTAATCCTAGATGTTGATTGTTTTATCCAACAAATATTGACAATCCATATTCCTGAAGTGATATATAACTAAAAAACACCATACAGATTTTTATAAAGATATTTAAAGATACACACACACATATGTATGCATTATGTTTGTGAGTTCATTACAATCCGCAAAAAGTGTATTATTTTTACTGTAAAGTGCAATCTATATAAATATACTTAACTCTCAGTCACAAGGTTCAAATTTTGCATAGTGTACGCATATTTGTTTTTGACATAAATTACAACTGTATTGTAAAAAAACATTATTATTATTTTGCAACACATAAATAAGTTGTCATAAAAATATGAACTATGTTTATGGTTTTTAAAAATGAGTTATATATATAAATATGAAAGTTTAGTATAAACATTTAAATTATTTTTTGACGTGGCATGATGACCGATGGCGAGAGCTGCGAGCCGGTACAGTGGGCTTATATAAGGTTCATAGCACGAGGGTATACGACGAGAAAATTCGGTATGCTAAGACATGGTGAGGCGATGATGTACCTTTGTACATTCACCAATAGAAACGGTTAGCATAAGAAAGCTTCAATCTCGTTCGATTTGATGTGTACGCTTTCCAACAATAGGACCTTCACTATCTTCATCTAAAACCTTGTCGTTGTTTGCATAAAAATCACAGTACATATCAATCAGTAGTTGTATTGTTTCCAGATGTATAATTGAGTTATATTAGTAATTTGAGATCGAAGAACTTCTTTCTAATATCACTAAGTAATAGCTACCTACAATATGAAAACTCATAAACTCATAAACAAGGAGGGTAGATTGACGCTCATCAACTCAGTGCTAACCTCAATCACTACCTACTGCCTCACTCTCTTTGCACCTTCCAAGTGGATTATCAAGCGCATTAACAAGATTCGCCGTACCTTTTATGGAGAGGTGATGAAGAAGCCAAAGGGGGACACTGTGCTATCAATTGGAAGCAAGTTTGCACTCCAAAACATATGGGGGGGGGGAGCTTGGCATTAAAAATCTGCGAGCCTATAGCCGCGCCCTCCGCCTAAGATGACCTTGGTATGCTTGGAAAAACCCATCTCGGCCTTGGACCAATACCCCTCTGCCCTGCTCAGTGGATGATATGAGTCTGTTCCGTGCTTCCACCACTGTAACTTTGGGAGACGGGAAGCTTGCCACTTTTTGGACCAGCAAATGGCTCTTCGGTTCAGCTCCGATTGACCTTGCCCCAAAGCTTTTCCGGTTGGCAAGAAGAAAGAACTTGACGGTTGCGGCTGCCCTCTCGGAGGACAAATGGATGAAGGGACTACAACACATCAGCTCTCCTGAAGAGATCGGATCCTTCGTCGCTCTTTGGAACAAACTTCAGCGGGTTCAGCTCGACCAAGTGCCTGACTCCATCTCATGGAACTGGGCAGCTTCAGGCTCCTACCCCGCCAAGTCTGCCTACAACTGTCAACACATTGGAACAATCAACAAGCCCTACCTGAATGCCATATGGAAACTCAAGATGGTAGGAAAAGTACGCTTCTTTACTTGGCTGCTGATTCAGAACAAACTGCCAACTGCCGATAGACTCCGCGACCGGGGCAGCCAGCATGATGACAAATGCTCCCTCTGTGATCAAATTATAGAAGGCTCACCTCTTCTGTCAATGCCCTTTCGCTGCTGAAGTGTGGTACAAGCTCGACACTTCGATTCGTGCTACCCACCGTGTAACCATCAACTCCTTCCACTCCATTGACAGATGATGGCAACATCTCGCCGATGGGCCCAAACAAACGGCTGTTACGGGAGCATACTTCGCATGGCACATTTGGAATGAGAGGAACAGACGGATCTTCACCAACACGGCATCTTGCCCAGCCTCTGTTGTAGGTGGCCTGATCAATGACCTGTAGCTGATTAGACTGAATGTAGGAGAACCTTAGCTGATCAAGCATGTATAGGCAGCGACAGGGGCGACTGCACCTTGTTTTTCTTTTGCCCCTTTCTCCTATCCTCTCTCTCCAACTTGTTCCTCCGTGTACATCCCTAATCTATAATGCAAAGGTAGAGCACCTGCCATTTTACCCTAAAAAAAACGGTGCGAGCGCCGTGCCCATCCTCGAGTTCCTCGGCAGGGCGCCGTCCCAGGATCCGCTCCCAGTGATCAGGTCATATTCTTCCATAGCGGGAGCTTCGTTCACTTGGCATCCAGCACGACCATCTACGACAACCTCTGCCCAGTTGGTCAAGCTGAGCAAGGGCGTCGTCGTGTTAGTCAACTACCGACGCGCCCTGGAGAGCACCGGTACCCGTGCATGTACGACGACGCTCAAGTGGGACCAGGCCCAGCCGTTCTTGCAGAGCGGTGAGGACGCGCAACTTCGTGTGGTCCTCAACGGCGACAACTACGGTGGCAACATCGCCCACCACGTGACCGTCCGTGCCGTAGAGGAGGTGATCAAGATACACAGGAACATCCTGCTCAACGCCATGTTCGGCGGCAAGGAGCAGACCGAGTCGGAGTGCCGTCAATTTGAAAATTTGTTTAACTAAGATAGATGGTGATTGGTGGAGTGTATCTGTAGTTTGCAAACGTACTTAATTAGTACGCTCGTTTTTTTTTCCAAAAATATGTATTTACAGATGCATTAATTACAACGCATGCATGCAACCAAGAACTTATAATGCATTTGTGAGTTTTCTCTTGATCCTTCCTTGCAGTGATTCAACGCATCTCAAACTCTAAACATGTGATGGTAAGTAGTAGAATTGAGAATTATAAAATGAAAAAAGAAAGAATTTTTGAGATAAGCCTGTAAATGAGAAAGGAGGGAGTAGATATAGAATTGGCACGTTTTTCTTCTTTTGGGCCCTTTGAGCCCACTAAATTGGACCGACCGGCGCGGACTCAACCGACCTAGTCTTCTTCACCGCCTCACGGATTGGTAACCAGCAAGCAGATTGATCCCAATCGCCCGGCCGCCGCCGCCGACTTCATCCTTCACCTTGGATTTGTACCACGTACGTACGTATTCATCACTGCATATTTACTGTTGCGTTTTTCGATCTGTGCTTATTTTTTGATCCATGTTCGCTGATCCATACAGCCATGGATATCACCAAGGTTCTGCTTGACGCTCAGCACCCCGACGACGGCATACGGTCAGCGGCAGAGGCAGACCTCAAGCGGCTCCAGGAGCTCGACCTCCCCGGTTTCTTCCTGCGCCTGTCGTCGGAGCTCTCCAGTGACGACAGCCCACCCGAGTCCAGGAGGCTCGCCGGCACCATCCTCAAGGACTCGTTGTGCTCCTCCGATGACCGCCTCCATCCGATCAATGATCCACTGGTCGAGCGGTGGTTCAGCCTTGATCCGTCCATCCGATCCAAGATCAGGGAGTCATCGCTGTCGACGGTGCTAGCATCTCCGGTCACCGATGCCAGGCACGCCTCCTCGCAGGTCATCGCAAAGCTCGCGCGAATCGAGGAGTGGCCGGACCTCCTTGGCAGGTTGCTGGCCAACGCGGCACAAAGGCAGGGCGTGTCGCCTCTAAAGCAGCAGGCGGCCCTGGAGGCACTGGAGCATGTCTTCAAGAATAAGCACACGTACTTGAAGAAGGATCAGGTGGACAACGTTCTCAATTCCCTCGTCCTGGAGGCGAGCCACGTGGAGGACGACCTAAGCCGCGAAGTCCGCCTCGCGGCAGTTAGAGCTTTGCGTAACGTTCTATGGTATGAAGGTTGGAGAATTTTTAAAGACGATGACGAGAGAACCCGTATAATGGCCGCGGTCCTCCGTACCGCTAAATTCAAAGAAGCTGAGTTCAGACAGATAACGTTTGAGTGCCTTGCTGCGATTGCATCCAGACATCACACCAAGTTAGAGCCCTACATGGAAACCATACTTGGGCTTACAACCGAAGCGTTCAAAGGAGGTGTGGAATCTGTTGTGCTTGCTTCTATTGAGTTCTGGAGCGCTGCTTGTGAAGGAGAGATTAGCCGACAAGATGACCTCCGCGATGATTATGATGACGACGACGGCGATGATGTCCTCCTTGCTCTAGATTGTGGCTTTATTGGCAAGCCCCTCTCTTCACTTGCCCCACTTCTTCTAGAAACTCTGTTAAAGCAAGACGAAGATGATAGCTTAAAAGACATATCCACAAGTGCTATGGAATGCCTAGGCCTTGCCGCTACAAGTATCGGGGATGCGATTGTCCCTCCTGTGATGCGGTTTTTTGAGGCTAACATCATAGCGTCGGATTGGCAAAGCCGCAAGGCAGCCACCTTTGCATTAGGTTTTATCCTAGAAGGTCCCTCTCTTGAGAAACTTGCTCCCGTGGTCGATCCGTTGCTTGACATGATGAAAGACCCAAACATGCAGGTAAGAGACACCACCGCACAGACCCTACAGCGGTTGTTTGAGCATCGGCATTCTCAAGGTAGTCCAAACAGAATCATAACAAATGAAAACCTTCCTCGGATCATGGCTGTGTTGATAGAGAGTAGCAAAGATGTTCCACAAGTGTCCGACAAAGTATGCGGAGCTATATATTTTCTTGCTCGAGGTTACCGAGAAGATACAAAATCAAAGTCAAAGTCAAACTCGTCCGAGCTTTCACCTTATGTTAAGCCTGTTATTGACGCTCTCCTTTCTGCTTCGGAACTTGCTAAGGAGACCCCTTTGAGGCTTCCAGCATGTGCATATGCTTATGAAGCATTGACTGAGATTGCAAGAGTTGCCAACATAGGAGAGCATGAAGTTTCCTCAGCTATTTTTTTCTCAATGTCTATAATCATGAGAAGATTGAATGTGGTGCTGAATCATGATGGTGTAGTAATTTCATCAGGTGACAAGATGAATTGTGGCCTTCTAGAGGCTTTGCTATGTGGTCTACTTCAAGTCATAATCGAGAAGATGGGCAACACATACTATGGATATGAACTTAGGGACTCTGCTCAATGTGTGTTGCTGCTGTTGTGTCGTGTCATAACAAGCGACAGTTCTAGTGCACGTGATAAAGCAGCCCTTGCCGTTGGTGCTCTTGCTCATGCCCTTGGTCCAGATTTTGGGGAACACATGCCTATGCTCTTGCAGTATTTCAATGTGAAACGGCTCTCTCCAACTAATTTACAGGTGATGTGTGATATCTGCCGTGTCTTGGGAGATAAAGTAGCGGTGCCATTTTGTGATCAAATTATGGATGTTCTGTACAAAGGTCTATCAGTTGTGGCTCTTAAACCTTCAATTCTGGCATGCTTTGGAGAGATTGCCCCCGTTATTGGCAGGAATTTCGAGAGGTACCTAGAGACTGTTATGAAAAAGCTTACGGAAGCCGCCAACGGAAAATATCGTGCATATGTTTTAGAAGAGGGAAAGGTTGCGTATGATGACCAGCTTAGAGAAGGAATATTTAAGGCCTACTCGGGCATATTGCAGGGCATAAAGGACCCAAAATCTGGGTTAATGGTAGGGGCAGGTCTAATGGAGTTCACAGAAGCTGTGTGCAAGGAGCGTATGAGGTGCACACCATTTTCAATGCCATGCTTCGTTTTGGTTCGCTGTTAAAGTTTCCATGTTCCTTCTTATTGATTAGATGCATATTTTTCTTTCAGGGATAAAAGTGTGGCGTACGCTGCGGTTGGTGCCATGTCTGATCTTCGTTTGAGTGTTGGGTCATGGACCGAGGAGATGAGTAAGGAAGTATGGAATATTACCTAGTCATTCTAGGCAACACAAAGCTCTCGGTCAGGATGCATGTACTTATCCATCCATCTAGTCAGTCATGTATAATAGTACATGCATGTACTCAAGATTCTCAACTCGATATATACACATCTTTTTGTTCGTATATGCAACAAAATCTTCCTTTGTGTTTTGGTTTTTCTGCATCCTGTTTGTGCCATCTTTATCAAATCTTTAATTGCAAATCCCAAGTGCCAGAAGTTGGGAAAATCAGCCCATTAACTTTCGTTAGCTGATTGGCACCTCTTCTTGGAGTGATAAATCTTGCATGCTTCCATCTTGATCTGCATGCCCTGTACCTAGGTGCGCGCGCGTGCGAATCAGTAATCGTTCATCTATTTACTCCCAACATTTTTTGGGAAACAAGATATGTTGTTTCTGCATGTATAGTCGTATCTCATTGTCCAACAAATTGATTCGTTCAGTTCCTTGCGACTGCACTGTCTGTGGTTGCTAGTAAGATGTGATTTCGGGGAGCAGCATCCTCTGGAAGACAGCATATAGTTTATATAAAGGCAGTAAGATATCAACTGATATCTCTGGAAAAAAAGGTGGATGTCATTTCAACATAAGTTCATTTCATGGAGAAAGAAATACATTTTTAATATGGAAATTCTGATGATTAAGTTTCTAATCACAAAATAGTACTATATATGTTATACCTAAAACACTTGATTACTCCATTCTTTTTTACGGCGGTAGCAAATTATGGGCATGTAGCCTTCCAACTATGCATTTTTTACGGCCGTAGCAAACCAGATGATTTCTTTAGTAACCAGTGAGCATATAATACTAATTCAATTTCGGTCAAATCTTTTAAGTGGTCCCTGGATCTACCACGTGACACATGTGGTAAGCAATCCAAATTATTAAAAAAATGGTCCCTGGTACATTAAAAAAAAACTTGGGGTATCCCAGTACATGCACATCATCTACCAAAAGGTGGGTACAAAGGCACTTAAATTTGGAGTCATACATCTCAAGAATGTTGGATGATGTTGTTCCAAGGCTAATATCATGATTTGTTCAAGAATAATGCGAATGACTCCGGTCTCCTCTTTTTTTTAGCATTTTTCCTTGGTGATGCCATTTCACCACGATCTTTGTGTTACCTTGTTTTAGGCTATACATTATATTGTCTGTTTGTTTGGTTGCACATGGGCATAATTGTTGGGTCCCTCGAAGCATCGTTAGACGATCCCTTAATACTGGTAAAAGGAGTAAAAAAATCCATTTTAAGGAGTTAAACCGGACCTAACCTAACCCTCATCCTATTTAACTCCTAATAATGTTTAATCCTCGCATATGCCGCCGCTCAATCTTACGAAGAAAAAATCCCCGCACCCGCACCGCCCCAACAAGGGGAAGACATGGCATGGAACAAAGACACCTCCACGGCGGTCGAAGATTTAGACTAGGTTAAAGAAGTGTGATCCGCAAAATAAGTAATGAATTTGGTTCGGTCTAAATGAAAATCATCTGTTTGCATGAAAATCCGTTTGATTTGTTCAAATCCCTTTGGAATGTACGCGGGCACGGCTGGATGGCCGGCTCCCCTATCACCCTCCATGGAGATATACAATGTCCGTTCGAGGAGTCACGTTAGAGATGCCCTAATCTACAAACCGTAGTTTGCAAGGTACTTGATTTATGATAAACATTTATCCATTGAAGCTGCATCTGATAATAAAAGTGGGAGAAAACATTTGTGTGCGGGAAGCCCGAATGAGTCTATATTTCATATGGTGGTGAGAAATACTTTGTCCACAAAAGAGGGTACGAGTATGTGTGGCTCTCTTTACTCACAAGGTGTTGCATAGAAAAAATATAAGTAAAATAGACACATCAGTTTCTGTAGGCCAATGTTTGTGCAAATTTTTTTTTTTTTGTCTTTTGGATATACGGTTGGGGCGCGATGCAGGTACTCCCTCCCTTTATAATTATAAATATAAGTCATTTTAGAGATTTCGCTATGAAACTACGTACGAATGTATATAGACATGTTTTAAAGTGTAGATTCACTCATTTTGCTCCATGTGTAGTTAGTATTGAAATATCTAAAAAGACATATTTAAAAACAGAGGAAGTACCTAAAGAAACTCCATTGGGGGAGCTCGGGTGAAAGATGATGATGCTCGGTTCATTATAAATCAATTCCTCCTTACTAATAAAGCTTCTGTCCAACTCTAATGCTCCGCAACATCCACGAGATTACCAGAAAGTCTTAAATTTTGCAACAACGGTGCTTCTCGAAACAGTCTTTCATCCCACTTTATATATAAAGCAACATCCGAATAAAATACACGTCCGGCCAATACACGACGATGAGGCGATCCCATAGAACGCCGATCTTAGAATAACCGGATCACGCACAACACAACCAAATAAGAACATAGGAAGAACTAAGTATGGAGCTGCCCTATGCCCTAACACACGTAAGCGCTGCAACAACGCCATCGGGAGGGATAACAACGCAAAGCGTCGCCGCTGCCGAGTCCAAAGCAGACAAGCGTGACCTTCATCAGCGCAAAAGCGCGGACCTTTCACTTGGTAGCTCCCCGTGCCACCATGAGGTCTCTAGGACAAGCTCAACGAGACCAGCTCCCCAGTTTGTTTCAGGGCGTCGTCACTGCCAATGCAGAACGATCCGCACACATCCGCCCGAAGGAGAGAACCCCATAGATGTCGTGCTATGGCCGGGACCAGGGAAGCCGACACGCCAATCGGGCTTTGCTCATAAGCGCTTGCAGGGGGCGGCTCGGGAGGACGGGTGGAATGTAGGGGAAGCTGGGCTGGCATCTAGGGTTCCTTCATTGTCGCTTGCAGGAGCGACGTGACAGGGTGGGTGGGGACAAACATTGCTTCTTGGTCTCCAAAGTTTCGACCTAGCAGCAACATTTCTAAATTGGGGGCCTCATTCGAGAGCCTCTATCCACGCCTAAATCACCACATCAATGATGCGCACAACCAACTACACAATACCACAAATACCAATGCAAATGATCAGTGTGGTGTTACTTAGTTTTTACAACTCATGATGATGTGTTAGTGTTTGACTAATGAACAACGTTACAAATTTGAAAAAAAGCTTATCACAATGTGTTATTCACTGTGTAGCACATGAAAAAATGTCCGTAAAATAGGGCAGAAGATAGGGACCGCTGCAGAGCATCTTCTCGTATGCAATGCGTTCCCCCCGATAAATGGAACGTGTGACACTGACCACCTGACGGATTCCCACCGGTTTCATCTTCTCGTCGGTTGTTTTCTCAGTCTTAACCTGGACAGTGGCAATTTGTAGAATATTCTTTTCACCTATACCATATAAACATGGAAGAACATTAGAGGTGAACGTCTTCTTTCATGAACTAATCACCATTCAATATATATATATATATATATA
>LR738711.1:8909093-9019559 GCA_902687465.1 Secale cereale
CAAATTCTTAAAATAACTAATATGACCTAGACATGTTTTTAGGCAACCCTGCACTGCACGATAGCTTAGCACGCTTTGTGATGCATGTTTTGCTGTGTATTTATCTGTTTCTCCCCCCTCTTCTCTCTCGGTAGAGTCCGACGCTGACGCAGATCCCGAGACCGACGCCGTCCCAGTGATTGGTTCCCCCTCCGACGACCTTGCTTTTGCCACCGAGCAACCAGGCAAGCAACCCCCCCTTGAGCATTTCCGATATCGCCCATGTCTATTCTCTCTTATTCTTGCATTAGAATTGCTGCTACTGCTACTGCTCCTATTACTGTTGCATAGCCTGTTTTTGCTAAATTGTTGATACCTGCCTTTATTCATAAACTGCTTAGTGTAGGTTGGGTAGCACTGCTATGGACCCACACTCTCGTAGTTGCCTCGCATAGTACCCTTGTCTCGATCAACCGATCGAGCCCCCATCCCCTGACCTTCTTCACATCACCGCACACCCCCTCCTATTATGCTCGACTCCGCAGTGTTAACATCGGGTGACGAGGGTGATACCTCCGAACTCACTTTCGATGTTGTCCCTGTAGTATAGCTAGCTCGTTGTGGGTTACCGAGGGTGATTCCTCTTCCCACTTCCGACTTAGCTTTTGTCGTGCATCCGTTATTGTGATTGCCGTCGAGGGTGATTCCTCTGGTACCACCTTAACGGGACTTGTCGTTTAGGAGTCCAACGAGGGTGATTCCTCGGATTCCTCATCGGCATGGAAACCACACGGATGCCCTGTTTCACCATACCGTGTTTAAAGACGTATCGATCCCCGAGGCCGGACGTCGCCAGGAACAAAGGCGTGCGGCCAGAGGTATCGTGCGTCTGAAGACACTTTGAAGTTTACCGTGTTTAAAGACGTATCGATCCCCGAGGCCGGACGTCGCCAGGAACAAAGGCGTGCGGCCAGAGGTATCGTGCGTCTGATGACACCTTGAAGTTACTACTACACATGTTGGATAGAGACGGGTTGACCCAGAGGGGTACCCGCGAGTGCCTTTGAGGCGTGAGCTGTGGAGTCGGGTGACCAGTGAGGGTACCCGCGAGATAACTACGAGGCGTGGCCGGTCTTTTCCAGTCCTTGTCACAAGTCCTCGAGACGGGACGATGGGGCCAACAGTATCGTAGGCTCTGCTCGTTACCGCGCGCTCCCAACACACTAAGCGATTTGGATATTTGATCCGAGAGGCCTCCGGGCCGATAGCACTAACCACCACGTGGGTGTGAGTGGGTGCTCTGCGTCGTATACATCAGCCGGAGTCGTCACGACGTCAGCGATTGAGCGGTCCGTTCGGATTGGACTTAGGATGCAACCGCGCTTGTATAAGGGGTTGCTAGGTCTGCTACCGAACGGCCTCGCAACGTGCGGAGCGCTCGGGGCGATGGCTCAGACCCCCGGGGAGCATAGGTTTAGTCCGGCGTGCTCGATCCTCTCTGGCGGTATCCGGTCGGGTTGCGTCGTATTGTTTAGCCGAGGGCGGGCACGACCTGATGGTGTGTCCGGCCGGAGTTAAGCGAGCGTGGTGGGTAACTTGGTGCACCCCTGCAGGGAAGAAACAATCTATCGATAGCCTGTCCTACGGTAACGGACACTCGGAGTTGTATCCACTTCGGTACAACTAGAACTGGTGACTTGAGATATGTGATATGGAGATGATATTGCTGCAACACTATACATTATTATGATGAGCCTTACTACTCTGTTTCCCCTCTAATTGCTGCAAGACTCTGAAGATGCTAGTCTTCGTTAGGACTAGGCTTTTCCCCTCTCTACTCTGGCTTTCTGCAGTCTAGTCCACCCACATAAAGCCTCCTTTGAAACCAATGCATTGCTAGTATAGATCTGATGTAAGTCTTGCTGAGTACTTTGGATGAGTACTCACGGTTGCTTTGCTTCCTCTTTTGTCCTACCCGCATGATAAACCAGACGACGGAGCCATGATGCCTGCAGCCCCCGTTGACGACTACTACTACCAGCCCGAGGCTGGCTACTACTACTACCCGGCCGGCGAGTACTTCTACGAGGAGCCGGCGGACGACGACCAGGAGTAGGATCGGAGGTCCCAGGCAGGAGGCCTGCGCCTTTTCGATCGTAGCTTTTATTTTGCCCCGCCTTTGTAAAAGGCCTATCTTCTGCTGTGTTGTATCTGTACCCAGATACCTAACGCTTCCGCTGACTATGTGTGAGACATCATGTTATGTATTCGAGCCCTCGAGGCCCTGGCTTGTAATATATGACTTGTATGTATTTATTTATGTTTTAGAGTTGTGCTGTGATTCCTTCACGTGAGTCCTTAGGCTTGATCGTGTGCATTTGCGTGTATGATTAGTGCACGGTCGGGCCGGGGTCGTCACAGGTTGGTATCAGAGCCGACTGCCTGTAGGAACCCCCTTTCCAACTCCTTGGCCGAAGTCGAGTCTAGAGGTCCAAAACTGTTTTACTAACTTGGCTGTGTGGCTTATGGCCCCACGTCGCCAACTGGGTGGTATTAGGATCTTTTATTTCTCGTCTATACTCTGGGACTCTGATCTCTCTTCTATTCGGGTTAAATGATTTTACTAACTCCGACATTAGGTTCTCGTGACCGTTTCCTCCCGGAGAGCCTCCTTATTCCAGAAGATGGCGTGTCATCATCAGAAGACTCCGAAGATACTTCCTGAAGTTTTCCAAGACCCTATGTCCACTGCTCTTACAATTTCCCTGCTACCGGTAATCACCGGAATAGCTACACATCTTTGCCGTTTGTTTCTTCATTCTCAGTTACTCCTTCGTGCACGAGATACCCGAAATACTCCTCGTTAATCCGGAAATCCTTGGAGCCTACTGTCATGCAGCTTCTTTCGCACTGCGGATAGATCCTCACATCACTGTGGATCCATTCACCCCCAGTTGTTCTTGAGCTCCACGAAATACTTCGTATTGCTATCTGATCTTTCGAGAATCCTCTGCAGCCTACAGCTTTTGAGATTCTTTTTACCTGCTTGCATTATGGTTAGTTCCATATGTCAAGTAATCATCGTTGATATCCCTTGTCCCTATCATTCTGATCCTGTTGATTCAACATATATTGCGAATATTCGTAATCATCAGTTGATTCCTACTAATCCATCCTTCCGGCTCAGACGTCCTTCAGGATGATATGAGCTGGTTCTCGGTAAATCAATCCTTAATTGATGGGCAATCTAATTCTATTCAACATGCTCATCTTTTTATCAGAGCCTCTGCCTCTGATTCCTCGACTTTGGAAATCGTAACTCTTTGCATTTAAGCTTCGGCTTATTCATATATTTCCATAAACCGATGCCCTTGCATCCTTTCTTCTTCTGGTTGAGTACCGATACTCGCACCAGATTCTTTGCCGACCACCTGATCTTTTGTTGGATTAATATCCGACACTGCCTCCATATTCCATAACCTTGTTAGTTTCCCCTGATACCTAATACCTTCGGTAAATTGTATCCCCCGTCTTGTCGACCATACTCTACTTCTCAAGCTTATGCTACTTACCCCTGAAGTTTGTGGTATATGTTCCTAAGATGCCCCGTGGGGTTGAACATATGCTTTCCCTAATCTGTGTGAATCGAAAGTTATGCGGGTTACATCTACTCGCGTTCCGTCGGATACATTTTTGACTCTACAATTTCTTCAAAGACGAGAAGTGAATGAAAGGTAATGCATTGAAGAAGTGGGAGTCGACCTTGAACTTTGTGTTCATGCCCATGGATCCGATGTAGAACTTATCATGGAAGCTGCTCGTAAAATAATTATTTCCTTGGTACAAGTTCATCTTGTATCGGTGAATTGATCCATTGCAATCGTGACTCCGACCATGATAGTTCTTCTATGATTCCTTTTCCCGGATAAGTTAAATTACTGTCCTCTGCAAATCATTTCATCTGTCCAACCTCGACTCTGATTGACCTTCGGGTATTACCCCTAGTAACTGTTACTGGGAAGATTATCACTCCCTCACCTCGTTCCTAGCCCGATCGGCTATATCATCATCATGCTAAATTTAACCGTGCTTCCGGGTCCTTCTTCCCAGAACACAATTTTCGACGATAAGCTAAGCTTACGCCGATCTTCCTTCTCTTATCATTTCACCTCGAACAACAAGCTTGATTTCGAGCTTGTGCCGTATCCGTGGCTCCATTAACCCTCTCGCCTCATCATTCCTTTTATCGATGCCGTCGCTGTTCGATGGCATCCTCGTGAAATCTCTCAAAAAAAAAATGTTTCTTGATCCATTATCCACACAACATCGTATGGGTAGTATCAAGACTCTTCTCTCGTCCCTTTATCCAAATGTTTTTGAACTTGCTGCCCTATCATGTATATCATGCTCCGCTCTTTCTTGCGAAATGATATACCCCTAAAACTTGTGTGTAAACACATATTTCTTTCCATTGGCGTGATTAATCAATTAATCACATTTTCCTTTCCATTTGTTTGTTTAACCTTTTCTTGAGATCATTAAGACATGAGCAGGAATAATTCCCTGCTTATGAAAACAACTCGGTCTACAACTCTGTCAGCGAGAACCTGTTACTTTTGTTGATGACATTCCGGTAACCACCGATGGACGAGAACTTTGCCTATTGGTCCGCCTCGTTTAACGAGCAGGAAAATGGTTCTCTTCGTCCCTCGCCCTTGGTACCGACGATGTTACCGACATAACTGACAGACTGCCCCCTGACATACCCTGTTGTCGTGACCGGTAAGATGTCACCGTTCCCCCCTACTCTCGATTGACACTGATCGCAGTTCCACAGAATCGTAACCTGACTCTCTTGAACATTCTTGATCTCGTAGAATCCTTTGCTCTTGGCTTGAGTGTTGTCACGATCCACCCTTCAAGAGTTAATCTATTCTCGATGCTCTGAACTCCTTTCACACTCTGTTCAGTCATCGATCGGATGTCCGTCCGCTTGAAGCTTTCTTCTGAACTGTCACACCTTACTCTCATTGTTTTCCTAAGTTATAACTCAAGAGATATTTCTGCCAAGCCCCTGACTAATCTGCTTCACAAAGGCGTTAAGTTTGAGTGGACAGATAAATGCCAGGAAAGCTTTCAAGCTCTTAAGGACAAGCTCGTTTCTGCTCCAGTGCTTGCTCCTCCAGATTCTCGCAAGGACTTCGTGATATATTGTGACGCCTCTCGTCAAGGCTTAGGCTGAGTCCTAATGCAAGAACGAAGAGTAGTTGCTTATGCATCGCGTCAACTACGTCCGCATGAAGAGAATTATCCAGTGCATGATCTTGAACTTGCTGCAGTGATCTTTGCATTGAAGCTATGGCGACATTACCTTCTCGGTAACCGGTGTGAGATTTATACTGATCATCAAAGTTTGAAGTATTTATTCACTCAGCCGGATCTTAATCTCCGCCAACAGCGATGGTTGGAAACTATTTCTGAATACGACTGCGGTATTTCTTATACCCCTGGCAAGGCTAATGTGATGGCCGATGCCTTGAGTCGCAAGTCTTACAGCATCAACCTCAAGGTTAAGCGAGCTCAACCTCGTCTTTATGAGGAGTTACGCAAGCTGAATCTGCATATCGTTCCACATGGTTCGCTTAATGACCTTGTGATACAGCCGGATCTTGAGAAGGCTGTCAAGGTAGCGCAAACCAAATATGCTTTCGTCAATGTTATAGAACAGGAACTTCATCTTCCGAAATACAGGGATTTTTCAATATCCGAAGATGGAACCTTGTATTTCCGAGGCCGCATCGTGGTAACTCGTTTCGACCTAATGACTGACAAGGTCATGAAGGAGGCACATGATACACCGCTGTCTATTCATCCTGGTAGTACTAAGATGTATCGTGATCTCCGCCAAAGGTACTGGTGGCCTAATATGAAGCGGAATATTGCTCGTTTCGTTGCTGAATGCGATGTCTGCCGTCACGTGAAGGCAGAGCATCAGAAGCCTGCTGGACTTCTGCAACCTCTTCCTATTCCGTTGTGGAAATGGGATAAGGTGCAGATGGATTTCATTACTGGATTTCCTAAGTCCCAGAAGGGTAACGATGCCATCCTTGTCGTCATCGACCAACTCTCAAAGGTTGCACACTTCCTGCCAGTCAAGGAGACTATCACTGCTAGCCAGTTAGCGGAACTGTATATCTCCCGAATTGTATCCCTCCACGGAATTCCGAAGGAGATCAGTTCGGACCGTGGCTCCCTGTTCACTTCCAAGTTCTGGGAAAGTTTTCAAGAAGCTTTGGGAACTCATATCCACTGGAGTTCAGCTTATCACCCCCCAGTCCCAAGGTCAAGTTGAACGAGTCAATCAAGTGCTTGAAGATATGCTGCGAGCTTGTGTTATATCCTTCGGTAAGAAATGGGAAGAATCTCTTCCATATGCCGAGTTTTCGTATAGCAACAGCTATCAAGCAAGCTTGAAGATGGCTCCTTTTGAAGTTCTGTACGGACGTAAGTGTCGAACCCCTCTGAATTGGTCAGAAACTGGGGAACGACAAGTTATTGGTCCGGACATTATTCAACACGCCGAAGAGCAAGTCCGTATCGTGCGTGAGAATCTCAAGGCGGCTCAAGACCGTCAGAAGAGCAACTATGATCGCAAGCGATGGGGATTGACTTATCAACCAGGTGATCAAGTTTATCTTCGTGTCACCCCTATGAAGGGCACGCATCGTTTCGGTGTTAAGGGCAAGTTAGCTCCACGCTACATTGGTCCCTTTCCCGTGGTTGCTAGACGTGGATTCGTGGCTTACAAATTGCAATTGCCTCCGCAATTCTCGCATATCCACGATGTGTTCCATGTGTCGCAACTTCGTCGATCCTTCAAGGAGTCCCCGCATCGTGCTGTGGATCACGAGATGCTCGAGCTTCAAGATGATCTGTCTTATAAGGAGCATCCGATCCGCATCCTCGATCAAACTGAACGTCGGACCCGCCAGAAGACAACCAAGTTCCTGAAAGTGCAGTGGTCAAATCATACTGAAGAAGAAGCCACTTGGGAACGCGAGGAAAACCTTCGGGCGGAATACCCCGACCTCTTTCCTTCTACCTCCTGAATTCTCGGGACGAGAATTTCTTTTAGAGGAGGAGAATTTGTAACACCCCTATGTACTAACCACTGTGATCAACTGCTAATGATGCCAAGTCATGTTCATTTACAGTGGTAGTCACAGTGGTTCCACAAGTCAACTTAAATTTGCCCCTGGAAACTCCAATTCAAATTCAATTGCAAAATGAAGTTGTTCCAAAATTTTTGGAAAAATGCCCATGTTGTTGCAAATAATCCAAAACAATTGTTTCTGGTGAAAACAATATCACCATCAACTCAAATAATGGGCTAGGGCATTTAAACAGAGTTATAGCAGCACTATTAAATGCTTTTTCATTTTTGAAAATTTCAAAAATGATCCAGAATAGTCCAAAGCAATTTTTGGAGGTGAGGAATATTGCAACCTCATTTTTGGGCCAACTCACAAATTTTTCAAATATCATTTGATGGCCCTACCCTTTTATTTTCCCTCTGCTGTGAAATAAAAGAAAACAGTATATTGAACAAAGGGAAAAAGGGCCAGGAGACTTACCTGCTGCTGGGTCGCACAGGCCCAGCCCATCTCCACCTGCTCCCCGTCCTTCTCCCCTCCGTGTCGCCACCGCCGTGGCCGAACGGCGCCGGCCGCCCGCAGCTCGCCACCGCGACGAGGGCAGGTGGGAGGCGATAAGAACGAGCCCAGCCGTCCCCCCCTGGTCGCCTCCTCCACTTTCCCCCTCTCCTCCTCGCTCTGCCGAGCTCCGTCCTCCCTCCAGATCCGTCGCAGAGCGCCACCGCCGCCGTACGTCGCCGTTTGCCGCGGCCACCGTGATTCTCCTGCTCCGCCTCGATGTCGTAGCTGCGCGCCGCCGACAGCCTCGTCGACTGGAGCCAGCAGCCGGAGCTGGGGAGCACCGAGGCGCCGGACTCCGCCTCCGTCTTCCTCCTCGGGTCGCCGCCGCAGTCCTTCGTCGCCGGCGTCCCTCTGCAGCTCCTAAACTGTCACGGGCCATCTGCGTGCCGCACGGTGAGCCACTGCTTCCTCCCCCTCCCCGCACGAGCTCTGTTTTGAGCTGTAGCGCCCGCCGCCGTCGAGCCCGAGCTGAGCTCCGCCGCGGCCATCGTCGTCGTCGTTGTAGTTACTGTCGAGGACAACGGAGCACTCCGGCGTGCTCAGCATGCCTCTAGGATTCGAACGCAGCCAGCTGCGCGGCCAATAGGGCCCCCTAGCCCCTTTCCCCGCGGCGCCCGTGCCCGACGTCCGCTCCGCCGCTCGCCGTCGCCGCTCCGGTGGGACTCCGGCTACGCTACCACCACCACTAGATGCGGCCGAGCTCAGGCTCTCGAATGAGCCTAGCCGCGCCCTTCCCCGTGCTCTGTAGCAGTTTTCCGACGAGGGCCGTGGCCCTCCGCCGCGTTTTGAGGTCGCCGGCGGCGAAACGCCGGCCACCGTCGTCGTGGCTGACCTGGGGCCACCCCCAGGGTCGCTGCCCGTGGGCCCCTCGGGCCCCCGTTGACTGGGTTGACCAGTCAACGTGCTGACTGGGCAGCCCCAGTCACTGACATGTGGGGCCCCTGCGTTTAAAACTAATTAAAACGTTTTAAAAATAAAAACTGTTTAGACTAACTAAATAAGTCTATGACAGGTGGGTCCCACACCCCTAATTAACCTGTTCATTTAGTTTAATTCACTGTTAAAGTAACAGAGGAAGAATACAGGGTTGGATCAAGCAGCGCATCGTCCTCCTATTTCGTCCTTCAGGTCTCGAGAGGAAGAAGGTAATGGTGGGTTGGATGAAAGAAAGAAGAGGAAGGAGACCGAGTCGGCCTGCTGTTTTTTCGGGGCAAGGAGACCGAGTCCGTTGAGGCAGCGCATCGTACGCAGGCTCAGCCCAATAAGCTTCCCCCTGAACCAAAATCGAGAACTAATAAACGGATGGATATGCGGAACGCCTTGAGCCTGATTGGGATAAAACTTGCCTGCTCCCTCACCATACTCCCATCCGTACTCCCACTTCATCCTACGGCTGTTATTTCACATTTTTCCTTTCAAATCTAATCATCGCCCCCCCTGATTTTAAGGGGGTGGGGTCGGGTCTAATTTTGTTCCAATCAAATCAAGCCACGTACGCGGGAGCACGGATGGGCACACACGAGGGGAGCAGGCAAGTCTCGTCCGCCTGATTGAGCACCATAGGGCGGGGTAGGAGGAGTTTTATTTGGAAAGTTACAATCTTTCCCGATTGCTTTCATGCTTTTGTTTTTTCCTTAACAAGATGGGTGGATCCGTCGGGCAGTTGCGCCGGGACGCGAGCTCGAGACTCGGTGGCTTTACCATGCTTCTTTTGGTCTATGGTTCAGATAATCTCAGTGTGTATTTAGTTGTCGAATGGGCGGGTTTTTTGTTTTGTTTTTTGTTGGGGAAGAATGGGAGAGTACCGCTCTTTGCTTCTTGCTGCTCTTACGTTTTTCATTTTCTTTTTCTTCCTATTTTTAATTTCCCCGCCACCGCCTCTGTTGCATGATAAGTTTCCACTCTTAAAATTTGGTCCAGTTAGAAAAATATCAGAGAAAGATAGAGAGAGTTTCCACTCTTGTTGCAATGGACTCCATGCCATGCAGTTTATACATATTTGTATGGATTTTTAAGTTGTGGAGCTAGATGGTGCACTGTGTGCTAGCCTGGAATTTTGTTCGGTGAGCCTGCCGAGATCTCGGCCTGGGAATTTCTTTTGAAGGTTTTTCATGGCATACGTAGAAGAATTTCAGTGAGACACACCTAAGTCTAGTAATCTCTCAAATAATCAATCTCGATTTTTATGTCGGGGCCTACATGTTTGACATAGCAGAAATTTAACGATGCATGTCCAAGATCGTGGATGTACTCTTATATGTTGATCCCCGTTTTGGCTAGAGACAAACTATTATTTGAGTTGACGCTCGCACCCAAAATATGGACTTTCACATACTATGACTGGTCTTTTGTGGTCTAGTTAGCAGAACTTTAGTGGCACACACCGGAGTATGTATCTCAATAACACACAATCGAACTTTTGTGCTAGAACCGACGCGGCGAGGTGCTACAACCAATGGGTGGCTGTGCTACAATCAGCACAAGCAGTGCTGGTTCCGGCAAGCAGAGATGGTTTTTTTTTTTTTGCTGGAACCAATCCCAGTTTTTTCCTACCACAGTCTTCAAGTTTTGTTGGAACCAGCCCATTTTTTTACTGCCATAGTTTTTGATTTTTGCTGGAACCTATGTATCACTTTGCTAACATGATTTTTGTTTTTTTGCTGGAATCTGTGTACCACTTTGCTACCAACATCGTCGTTTCTTGCACGAAACCAACCCAAAATTTGCTACCATGTTATTGTTTTTGCTGAAACCAACCATTTTGTTACCACCGCTTGGGATTTTTGTTACTATCGGTTTGTAGATTTGCTGCATCCCTATTTTCATGATGATTTATGCCGTTTCATGCCCGTGGGAATAAGAGTCGGAGGAATTGGGGTTGCTAAGCGATGCGAACGGCGACCATCGACGGTGCTGACGAGCTTTTCGACGAGTGAGGAGGGTCGACGCAGGAGCACTGCCGCGCCCACCGGAGTGCACGCGCATATTGACAGCGGCAAATCGCGCGTCGGTTGAAGAAGGAGACGATTTTTTCTTGATTGGTCTTTGACTGAACCGATGCGGAAAGACGTTGTTCGTGAGATCAGACGGCCGTGTGTGGGCTAGAATATCATTGCCATAGATAAAATACACCAGCATTACCGGTATAGAATACTCCATCGGTTCCAAAATAGATGACACAATTTTGTACTTACTAACTTAGTACAAAGTTGAGTCATCTATTTTGGAACGGAGGGAGTAATATTTTGTTTTTTTGTTCTTGCGAAGAACGTTTTGCATTGAAGCCTCGGACTTTACCTTTCGGCTGAGGAACTTGTTGACAACCCTTGTTTTCGTTGGCATTATTATATTCTCACATGTCCAATGTCCGTAGGAGAGCTGGTTTGAATTTTGAATCTCGTCGGTGAAAAAAGCTTCCGTCTCTCCAATCCCACCTGAGGCCCTGACCCATAGCTATGGGACTGCCGCATGTGAGCTCTGAGGGATCCACATGCTGTCCATTCTGGGAAGAAATACGTGACAATATACCAGCTGTTGAAAATAGGAAGATGCCTCTTATACATTGAATAGGATCAACCTGTCAGCTTTTTTGATTTGACGTGAAGCTGGATGTGTGGAGGAGATATGAGTTGCGCGCCTATCGGGTTAGGAAAAATCCACGTCCTCGTGTATAAGTCTACGTAGCTTTGCCGAGACAATCTAGTTGTGGATGGTGTTGCTGTTGTTTAGCTGGAGGTGAAGGGGCTTGGCATGGCGCAAAGCATCGATCGTTGTCCCGATGTATCTCCCCGACAAGAATTCATGATGCCTACTAAGCCTGCATTACAAATGACGAAAACCTGCCCGATCCATTTTTCCTCTGCATGTGGAAGTGCAAGTATACATTACATACTTGTGACATATTTGGCCGGTGCACGATGAGAAAATTCTTGGTTTCTGTTAGTTGATTCGACCTATACATCCACATGTAAATGTTGTGTCACCACATTCAGTAATTTCAGGAGCTCAACTCCATAATTTTCTCTCATTTCTTTGCAAGGCAAATGATAGACCGGGTTAATTAGACTACTACTAGTATCTATCCAGGTTACATCACCTTCCTCGTTGCTTCCTTCAGACTAGAGACCATACCTGAGTAAAGGTGGATGATGGCTAAAAGCTAGTGCTAACCTGCTACTGCTCTACTTGGTGCACCTGATTCACCCGGCTGAACCAAACCGAGTGCAGTATCATGTGGAAGATGTCGTACTTGACGGGCTTCGGGTGCCACAAAAAATGCCTCTGCACCTTCTTCACATTGGACTGCATGGTTATGTACCTGCTCTCCGGGATCGCTAGCAGGATCTCCTTCAGCCTGGGTACATCTTTTTCTGCCACCACCACGGAGAACGCGCTCCAATCAAGCGCGTCGTCGAAAGGGAGCACAAAGTTGTCGGCGATGATAACCGGAACACACTCATAGTAGATCGCCTCCATGATCCGCGGGCTGTTCACCTCGTACCCCATAGGACAGATGCAGTACTTGCTCGACTTCATGTGCTTGACATAGTTCATCCGCCGAGTGATTTGGCGTGGGATCCGGGTGTATATTCGCATGTCCGCGTCCTTGCCTCCCCAGTACTTGACAAGGACGGGCCGAACACGGCCATGCATCTGCCCTGCAAAGAAGGCTAGGATAGATCTCTCTGCCGCTGGCTTTCCACCGATGTCTCTCATAGGTGTCCTTGGAGACCGGAGGTATGTTTCTGGAAGGGATACGTCTCTTCCGCGGATGAAAACTCCTTCTGAGACATCTGCGTTACAGAGAGCTTTGATGGTGTTTTTCCGCAGTTCGTCATGTAATTTGGTCGTGTAAGGTGCCTGCAAAAAAGACCTCAAGTCAGTAACGAGATACTGATTGCATTTCACATGTAAATATAAACAGCCGTCTGATTTTGTTTAACTGACTCTTCAAAGATTCAAGTATGCAGGCATGTGAGGAAACATACCCAGTCATGGCAAGAAACAAGAAAATGATCGGCTCCTTTCGTCCGATTCCAGTACGGAAACTTAGCAGAGATCATATCTATGTAATTCTTGATAAATATAGACAGGGCCAGTTTATGTGATCCAGGCACAAAAAGCTTTTGCCGCAGCTGTCGAGAGCTATACGGCAGATAGAACAGGTGCGCTTTGTTCGGATCTCTCACAACAAAGTTCTGATCCGCCTCCATCAGTTTCATAAACCACCCCTCGGACCCATAGATGCCTTTCAACTCCGGGGAATGAAAAATGGGTTTTGCTCCATCATGGTATATGAAAACCTTAAGAAGCCTCTCCATCAGTTCATAACTCCTACAAGCATGAGTTGAAAGTAATTTAATAAGCATCTTCTGAACAGAAGAAAATTAAAGATTATTTCAGTTTTTATGGACAAACTTGGTGACAGCACGAGAAAGTTGCTTACACCCAAACAAGCGCCTTACCTCTTAAAGACAGACACGTTCCTAAATAGAGGCGCATACAAATCAGGGTCACCAAATACCAAGGGTGCATTAGCAATCTCTTTCTTTGCATATATAAGCTCTTCATCTGCCGCTGTTGACCAAAGCGGTATCTGCTAAATCGACAACCCAACAAAGCTTTTTACCATTTGAACTCCAGATACCAGGCATAGAAATTGTATCACACGAGGGGTAAAAATCCTTAACCTGTGGCTGTGGGAGCGGCTCTGCATTTCCACTCTTGTCGGGGTCTTCGCTGACATGAGAGCTCATTGTAGGACCACTGGAAATGGGCTTCACAATCATAAAGGTTAAAATTAGAAGTTTCAATTGCTGAAAAAAAAGTCTACCCAGCACTAGCTATGTACCTCGGGGAGAAAAGGGGCCGATTCACTGAGTGAATTCTCCTAGCGAATCAGTAACCTTTAGTTAGAGGTTGTAATAAGGCATACGGATAATCTTTGCATATACAAAACATGTGCGGCATGCAAACCTTCCTATTGTACTACATCAGCATATGCATATCAAATAGAATACGGTAAATAAACCTATACCTATGCATAAGCGAGATACAAATACCCATCTATACCTATGCATATCAATAATTAATAAAGTGGCCGTATGCATCGCCCAGATGCAGAGGCCGGGGGTCATCCTTCTTTTCCAAAAAAAAAAAAAAAAATACCTATGCATATCAAATAGGATACGGTTGGGCTCCCTCTTCCTTTGCGGATGTTCGTTTGCTAACTTCTAATCTTCAGGGTGGGTCTAAGAGGATCTTTTGGGTTGGGCTAGGTGCTCTTTGCTGGTCGCTGGTGTGTTTCCTAACAAACCTGTTGATGTCCTCTTTAAAATGTATATTCTTTGCAGCAGTGGAAATTATTGATTAATACAGTGGACCAGGACGGGTTGGAGGTGTTGATCAGTAAAGTTCGGGCGACTGCCAATCTTCTATCTTCCCCTTCAGCCGGCGCGCCCCATAGTTTACCGTTCATTTCCTTTTGCAGTAGGTGGTTGGACCGCGTGCCTTCTGATGTGTCATTTGGGACTGCGTGCTGGTGAACTCTGGTCGTGTTTTCTGTGGTGGTTGGCCGCGTGTGCTTGTGGTTAAACTTTGTGGTCGTAACTTCGTTATGACTCTCCCGCAAAAAAAAACTTCGTTATGACTCTCCTGTGTCCTGTGTGGCTTTATTTATAAAGTCGGACGTATGCCTTTTCTTTAAAAAAAAAACAGGCCGATTCCTTGAGTGAATTCTCATAGCCAATCAGTAACCTTTAGTACGATGCTGTAATAAAAGGGGCATACGGATAATCTTTGCGTATAAAAAACATAGCGCGTCATGCAAACCTTCCTATTGTGCTACATCAGTATATGCTTACCAAATGTAATACCGTAATGCATAAGCAAGATACAAATACCTTCATATCTGGATGCCCGTGTTCCTCCGTTGTTGATCCATCATCAAAATACGCTTCCGGCGAAGAAGGCATCGGTGCCGAAAACACGGAAGGGGCCGGTGAAATCTTAGATGGCCAACCAGCCTGCGAAATAAAAGAAACAGTTCATTCTGCGCACGCTCAGATCCAACCAGCTGCATCACATTCTCCTATCCCACATGCATGCAGGCTCATTATAAGTCGATCAAATCACCCAAAGTCCAACATTGCAGTGGTGCAAAAGCATGGTGCTAATCTCTGCGAGGGAAGCTCGGCACGCACGCACCTTGGCATTGAGGGGAGACAGCAGCGGCAGCGACGCATGGGGCTCCACGAGCAAGGCGTCGGTTCTTGCAGAAGCGAGAAGCAGAACCGCGGCCCCCGCGAGCATGGCGACGGCGGCGCAGGCGAGGAGGAGACGGCGCAGCAGAGTAGGAGGGCGCGCGGAGGGAGGGAAAGGGTGGTGCGGCATTTTCGGGTACGCTGGTCGCCGGAGACGCTGCGGCGGAGGTGGAGTTGACTGCTAGCAGCTGGGAAGATGCTGATGCTGATGCTGATGCGTAGAAAGTCAAACTCCTCCTCTTCTTGTAAGAAAGGAATATGGAGGACGGCCACCCGCTCTCACGTCTTACCCACCCCATCATCTCCCTCGTTCTGTTTGTAAGAAAGGAATATGATCCGGATGACACCGCTCCGCCATGAGCGATCATGCTACTCCACTATCCATCTCCCTCTCTATTTTAACACTTTTCATCTCTACTACAGTACGCCTTTTCATTTTTGTAAGACGTTTTAGACAATTAAGACAGCATCTAAAACAGTTCAATTTCAGCTGTCTTAAGCGACTTACAAATGTGTATGGAGGGAGTACTGTAGATCATGTCCCTTCTCTTACTCTCAGATCCAGTCATATGCTCGTTAAATTGGTGATTAATTAGTTCCTGTGCTAGTTACTTCTGATGAAAAAAAAAACTAGTCCACGATCGAAACAGACGAGGCCGACAATAGGGTGGCGCGCGTCCGAAAACAATGATTTATTACGGCCTTAACATTTCCAAAATTTTGTGCGCGGTGCAGGTGTAGTAGCGTACTACAATTATATATGTAAATTTTCATCAACATACGTGTTTGCATGTGAGAGACACAAAAATGACAATACATGCGAAAATGGGCTTGTTTTTTTTTTTTTGGATTTTGAGGCTGGAATTTTGTCTCTTTTGTGTAGCAAACAAAAGAACATACTATTCAACAAAATTTAACATGGACTTGGACCACATGCATGCGTATTTATGTCCAAAAAATTTAAAGAAAAATCGAAATTTCAAGCACCATTTTTTGGGGTTTAAAGGAACCTGCTCCAATGCACCCGTGCTCCAAAAATCCGTGTTAACAACCTCCTTTTGTTTGGAAAGTTCACAACCTCCTTGCAACTTCCTTGTCAAATAATTGCATACCCAGTCTAATTATTTGTGGAGGATTGCTGTGAAAATGGTCTGAATATTTGCTGAAAATGATTGCCCACAAGCCATATTATAACACACATTCTATTATGCTATTGGCTTCACCTTTTATTTACGCATTAACTTGGTGGTTAATTTCTCCCTGTTCAGTAATCAGGAAAAAGAGTTTGCATCTGGATTGTTCATTATACATGTATGAGCAGCAGTACATGCAGCTTAGGTTGATGGAGGTCAACTTATCTAATGAGCCAGATGTATTCCAATGAAAACTCTCGGGTTTAGGTGTTTTCTTAGTTAAAAAATATATGTTTTTTTTAGAAAAGGAGGAGGACCCTCGGCCTCTGCATCTGGACGATGCATACGGCCACTTTATTAATTATTATCACAAGACCTTACAAAGTCATACAACAAGACTAAATCGATCGTCTAAGCAACAATTGTCGCTACACCTATCCAATTGATGAAGGGGCGCTGATAGGCTGGGCCTAATACCAAACAGACATCGCAACCAGACCTAACATCTAAGACCTGAGGTCCCAACCAGGACGCCTGCCGGGTATGGGCACCCACCAGTACGGCGTGCTACTCAACCAGGACGCATGCCGGGTATGAAGCCGCCGCAACCACTTGCCACCAATCCATCTTTAGAGATGTACTGTTGCATCAACCTTGCCCGATCTAGCTGCCGCCGACGCCACCACGACGCCAGACAATAGCGACCTCCTGCCCGTGTGCATCACCACACATCTGACGCCAAGCCTCCGCTGCTCCATGCCGCCAGGAGCCACCACCATGAATATGTAGAACGAAACACCGCTCCACCGAAGAAGCCATCCGCTGGTCCCTCGAGCCCGAGTGCATCTCCAAGAATGGCGCCCCCAAGGGGGTAACGACACATGAATGCCGCCGTCATCCGATCAATTGATCTAGGGTTTCCCCTGGAGGTATTGGGTGGGTTTGGTATTTGTACCTCGATGGCACCTTCATGAAGGAAACAGTGATAAGGGCATCGTCATCACCGGATCTGTCCAACGACCGAAAACCAGGTTTTCACCCAGATCCGTCCCAAGGAATCCACCCGACAACCTGCGCACCGTCTCAACCGCCTTCAAAGCCCCAGATCTAGCCACCTAGATCCGGTGACCAACCGCAACAGAAGTGCCACCGTAGGAGTCCTGGCGTACCTGCCACTGCCAGAGTGTGCCTCCAGTGGAGCCTGGGAGGAGGGCGCCCACCCCAACCTCGCCAAACCGCGAGAGCTGTCGAGATGGATCCCGCGCACTCGTCACCGTCTCTGATCCGAACCAATCTGCAAACAGATCGCCATCACAGATCCGCCTTGGACAGGGACTGCACCACGCCATGCCGCCGTAGGAAGCCCGAGCTTCACCCGCCACCACCATCCAGGGCCGCCGCCCCGGGATCTAGACAGAACATCGCCGCTGCCACCGGCCTTGTCCCGCCGCCGCCGACCGGCCACTGCGACCTCCGCCACCATGCTGCCGATGGATCTAGGTGAGTATATCCATCCTCCCCGAGGGCACACGCCGCAGCCTCTTCTCCACGAACTTCCGGTCACACAGGAAGCCACCGTGGCCGCGTGCCCACCCCTCGCCGGATGCCGCACACGTGCCACCCCGACGAAGGCCGTCGTCACGAGGAGACCCGCACGCAGCCGCCACACTGCTAGACGATGACCCATCTGCATCCACGCCATCGGACCCGCCTCCGTCAAGATCGTCGCCGCCGTGCCGCCAGGATTCGCGCGCCCCGGCGCCTCCGCCCGGCCTGGCCGCCCCTGCAGGCCATGGACGCGAGGAGGGGAGAAGGCCCCCGCCGCCAGCCACCGCGGGGGGCTTTGCCCCGGCGGCTCTGGCCGGCGGCGGCGGGAAGGGGAGGAGGGGGAGGGCGAGCGGCGGGAGGTGGCGGCGCCGCCCGAGTCGCCCGTGGAAGGGGCGACGCGGGGGCTAGGTTAGTCGCTGTTAGTTCTAAAATACCAAAGGCATGAGAGCCATCTAGTTAAATATATGTATATGGTTTTCATAAATAATCACCGGATCCCGTGATCTATGCATATCTAGAGAACGAACAAAGGTCACTTTAAAAATCAGGATATTTATGTTGTTTGTGCATAAGGGAGTGATTTTAACAAATGACAATCTGGCAAAATATTGGTGGGAGGGGAGTAAACGGTGTTGCTTTCTTGATCATGACAAAACTATTCAATATTTGTCAGTCACTTGCCCAGTAGCCAGGTTAATATGGCGAACAGTACATGTGTCAATTACGTACCTCCTCCTAATACTATCTCTAATTTGTTTGGTAACTGGTTAGGTGGGGTTGAGAGTTCAGACCAATAAATTCGCACGAATTTGTGTGGGAGTTTGTGCATTACTATGGCTATTTGGAACTGTTGGCATGACCATGTGTTTAACAGGACAAATATCATGAACTTTTTGTAGGTTATCTACCAGGCCAAATGAGAATCATTTCCTTCACTAATATGAATTGTCTAGCAATAATAAGGTCACGTCCCCTTTTATTTGTGTATGTGGCCCTTGATTTGCTTGACGGTTAGCTAGGGTGGCAGGAAGGGAAGCTATAGATCACACCACATTCAACACGTGGTGTATAAGTGTACATAGCTTTTGCTAGACAATCTAGCCTTGCAAGTACTGTTGTTTAGCTGGGGGTGAAGGGGCGGGACATGGAGCAAGGCATCGATTATTGTCCCGATATATCTCCCTGACAAGAATTCTTGATGCCTCCCAAGCCTACATCACTGATGACGAACATCCATTTTTCCTCTGCATGCGAAAGTGCACCAAGAGCTAAGGTTTCGAGAAGGCATAACGGTATGTCATGTTTCAGTTTCACGGGGTTTTGAGTAGAGAAATGAAAGAAGCAAAGGTGGTAAATGTTGAGGAAGATACACGTATGTATGGTCTTGATTGTAAGAAGAAAAGGCTTCAGAACAATTAATAAATATCACTATTTCCGGCGCACCTACACGCTGCGGGAGTAACCTTAGAGCATGTGAGGAGACAAATGTGATAGTGTTGGTATGTCCACGCACGAGTGCCAAGAACTTATTGCGGTAGGTAGTGTTGGGACAGGGCCACGGGAGGATGAGTGGCTTCTCTGAACATAGAAGTAGACACTCGAAAGGGTCACGTAGCAAAGACTGACTCGCGCGTAAAAAAAATGTATCAAAACATGTGTGATGGCATCAAGATCCGAAAGCATATATAGTAGACATCCCTAGCTCTTTTTTAGATGTGACATAGGAAAAAACAAGAAAATGTAGGCTACCACTTTTTGTTAAGAAACATCCGATATTACATGAAATATATGCAATTATACTATTTTCATTATGGTTTTAATAGACCATTTTTTGTGTAGTAAACTATTTTTATTGGGCTTCGGATCGTGTTGTGCTCGGGGGGTTTTCTTATCTTGTGCCCAGATACCAGGACTTCCTCTACAGCGTCTTAAGCCCCATAATGCTGGCAAAGCACACGCGCTACTCCGCTTATCCGCCCCCGCCTTCGCTGAGTAGCTGTTCTTTTGCTCATTCTTTCGCTAGTCCGATCTCTCATAAAAGATGGTATGTTTTTTAGTTAGTTTTCAAAAATATTGGTGAAATAAATAAAATTCATGAATTCAAAAAATATTCATGAATTTCACAGCTATTTTTTAATTCAAAAAATGTTCACGGATTTGAAATGTTCGCAATCTTTTGAAAAAAAGGTGAATTCTAAAAGTTTCCCAGATTTGACATAAAATCATAAATTCGGAAAAAGAATTCATTAATTGCAAAAAAAATGTAAATTTGAAGTAATATTCATTAATTTCAAAATTGATCATGAATTCGGAGAAAATCGTAAATCTATAAAACACGAATTTGAGAAAATGTTTGTGGTTCTGAAAAAGTATTTGCGAAATACAAATTTGAGAAAATATTCATGGTTCTGAGAAAGTATGTTTGGGTTTAACTGTGTTAATTATTTTAGAAATAGTTTTAACATTTTAATTAAAATGTTCGTGATTTTTTTTAAATCATATGTTTTAAATAGTGAAAACTGGAAAACTAAAGAAACTAAAAAGGGGAAATACAGAAGAAGAAAATGAATAGAACACCCGCCAAATATAGAAGAAAAACAGACAGAGAAACAAGCCCAGGAAACCGAGGGAAGTATCTAAATGGTTCTCAAAACTAGTGAGAAAAAATTATGTGGGTCGGCGCACATTAGAACTTCGTTAGGGGGATTGCTACTTTTAGGCGCACAAGAGCATCAATATCTCCAACAGTATTTGTTGAGTTGCATTTATAAATGTGTCAACACATAACAATTGTGGTACCAAGATGTAAAGAAGACCATGTCTATATCAAAATTGCTTGAATATTTCTCTGATTTACAACCATAGTGTACAGTTCCAAAACCATTGTTATCAGATATCTTTCTTCCATATTTGTCCTACTGAATGAGCATATATCTAGTATTGTTACCAGATACTCAAGGAATTGTTGTACGTATTGTTTTGCAAACACAAAGATGGTGAGCCATCCTCTCATACTAAATTTAAATATAGTATTATTTGAGGTCGCTTAAATGTTGAGCGAACATACAAACCCAGGATAACACGGAGGCTAATGGAATTTGTTCTTCAACCCTTAACAAAAGAAGCACACATTTGTCTTAGTTCCTAAATTTAGTATTGTTTGCAAATGACAGTGTCTCTGGAAACAGAAGAAAAAAACTCCTCCAAACAAACGAAATTATAGAACATATCAAAGGGTGGCTAAAAATCCAAATTTATAAAAGTGTGCATCTACACCACCACCACAATCTCAGGTCGTTGCCCGGTTTGAGTCAAATTGAACTCACCACAACAATCTCCTCCACTAAGGGCCAACTCCACCCCGTAGCCGACTAATGGTTCATCCTCTTTAAAGTGTTCCAAAGTTTTTGTAGCAGCATCGGGCTGAGGTCACGCGCAACCCAAATGGTCACGGCCTCCACAAGACCGTCGTCTGCTTAGAGCTCCTCCGAGGACGAGTACAAAAAGGAGAAGAGGAGGAGGAGGAGACAAAGCCCAATACAGTGGAGCATGCCAGATCCGCATTGACTCAGAAGTGATGGATGAGTATCTCACCTTTGAGGCATAACTTGAACTCACGCACGAAGATGAGGCCACTTGCACGGCACACACGGGTGGATCTCTTCATCGAGCACAACGCATATGCACTCGACTACGACGACGAGCTCATAAAATAGCGAAGGAGCACCCATGACACAGATGGCGTCGGACTCTAGCAAAGGCTAGGAGTCGGTCTTCGATGTCTCCTCTAATGAGTATTAGGTAAATTGTAAGATGTTTAAGTGCTAAATGTGGCTTACTCATGTGGTAGCTTTGTTTAGTGCAAGTTCTAGTTATAGTAATGTGGGCTAGTTTATTTACAATTGTACATTAGTTATCTTTAATCTAGTCCAACCGTGTTCGCATACACAAGATTGTGCAACTTTGTGGTCTAGAGAGTTAAATATAATAGAATGGCTAGGGCACAAATTGTTTTTTGAGAAGTTATGTAAGTTTTGTGGGGTTGTTTGGTAAATTAAAGTTTAGGAGAAGGGACATAGATATTATTAGTCTTGGTAAGTCCTTTCAAGAGGACCTAAAACATATTTAACTGATCCCAAACCGATTATTAGATGCCCACGTACATCGACTTCAAACCCAACCAATTTGATGATTAATCAACATTGTTGATCATTAATTTAAGATTATGGTTCATGTACATCACGATGGTGCACATGACTACCCCTTCTTGGAAAAACAATATTTAAATTTTTGTGCATGCACACATAGAACAAACGTTTTCCTTTGAATTTGGTTACGCCTAGAACATATTCCTTATATCGGGCATGTTTGGTTGCTCTCTTGGTAAGCTCGTTGCGACAGCATCGTCTTTTACGAGCTTAGTTTATGAGGACGAGGAGAGAAACTCGTGCTTGAAATCCAAGCTAAGCTACCCTTCTAGGGCAGTTTTGTGGATCATGACTAGACAAACAAGCTCTTCGGTTGGGTCAACTCCGGGGAGTCAAGTCACGAGGTGAGTTTCAGCAAAACCTAACGGGACCATATTGGCTCATTTCCAATCCTGCTCCCCAATAATTTTCATATTAACTGGGATTAGCGCATCATGTAATTCTCCATATCTCCCAATCCTACATACTATCCAAGATTTGGAAAAGCCTGTCGTGATTAACTTGTGCCATTGACTTAACTTTGGTGTATTCTATTGCAGTCACATGCCTACTAGTCTACATGCCACCTGGTATCCTGAGATCTCACACAAGTACAATATGTGCTTGCTCTTGAGGCTCCTATATATGAAGATGGTATTGAGATAACTGAAGATGGTTGATGGCTTCTCGCCCCTCGTTGGTTACCCCAAGTGGAAGGTTTGAGATGCAGTGTAGCGGAAGTTTTCCCTTGGCAAAGATACCAAGGATCAATTTCCCTGAGACTCCCAGTTTCAACAAGAAGGTGTCAACTGCTAACGGCGCCAGATATTAGCAATCAACGTGGACCTGCACACAGATACAAATAACTTTGCTCCCAACGAGTACAGAGAGGTTGTCAATCTCTCCGGCCTTGTAGTTTACAAAGGATCAAACGCAAGTGATAATAGTGATAGGTAATGATGCAATAGTAAGTAAAAGCTGAAAGTAAATAGCGGATGTGATCAGTGATGGTAATATGGACCGGGGTCCCATGATGTTCACTAGTGATGTCTCTCTCCCAAAAGACGATAAAACAGCTATGTGAGGTGAACGAATTACAGCTGGGCAATTGACAGAATTCTGTGCGCAAACCAATGCTAACTATGTTACAAGAAAGGTAGAGGTTCAAAGCATGGGCGGTACGCCAAGGCAAGTAGACCGAAATCCATCTGCATCTACTACTAATCATCCACCTTGAGATATCTATCCAGAACATCTCGCTGGTATTAAGTTGCGAGTCCCACCCATAGTGTAAACTCAAAGCAACAGACAACTGCATGAAAAGAACTTTGCGTAAAGTAAACAATCCTTGCACCCGCGGGCACAAGCACCGTTGTTTTCCCCCTTGTGGCAACATCACATCCCCTAGACTCATGTTTCTGTCACTCAAGCTAGTCATCGAGGGGCATGAACCCACAATCAAGCATAACGTTCCCTCTTGGAGTCACTACCTATTACTTGGCCAAAGCAATAAATAACAACGGAGAACATGCAAGAATTACTTACGAACATAAATATAAAAGAGGTAGATCAAATATATTACTCAAACACAATCTGAACATAATCTCACAATCCATCGGATCCCAGCAAACTCATCATAGCAACAGCATAAGGATTACATATGTGCCTGGATCATGTAGGGCAGCTCACGAGGACTAATTAGTGAAGCACAAGAACGGGAGGAGAACATCACATAGCTACTGGTCATGGACCCATGGTCCAAGGGAGACTACTCACAACTCATCCGGGAGGCGTCCATGGTGGTGGAGAAGCTCCCGGTGGTGATCCTCCCCTCCGGCAGGGTGCCGGGAAGAGTTCTCCTGGTGCTCCCGATCTTGGAAGCGGCGGCGGCGGTGGAACAGAGATGAGATCGCGAAAAAGGGTTCCCTTCTCGAGGGTTTCGGGACACGATATAAATATATGCCAAAGGGGGGCATCAGCGGAGGCTCGGGGGGCCCAAGCGCCCCCTCGGCGCGGCCAAGGGGGGGCCCGCGCCACCAGGGCGCCTGGAGCCCTGGTGGCCCCTCTCCGGCTGTATTTTGGCTGCTGGGAAGCTTCTGGAACTCTGATTTTTTATATAATTTTTCCGGGATTTTTCTGGCAGTTCTCGTAATGTGAAAACTTGAAATACAAAAACAGCAGAAAATAGAAACTGGCACTGGGGTGCACTAAGTTAATAGGTTAGTCCAAATATGATCAAAAATGTATGGAAGTGTATAAATATCATAGCAATATCACCCAAAAGAGGCATGGAGCAAGCAGAAATTATAGATACGTTTTGGACGTATCAACATCCCCAAGCTTAATTCCTGCTCGTCCTCGAGTAGGTAAATGATAACAAGAATAATTTCTGTGGTGACATGCTATTAACGATATAAGGATTTTCATAGTCATATGACAAAAGCTTACTGAGACAATGAATCTGTAGTAATTAAGTTGCCTCATGAGAAAATCACAAAGAACTGAAAGTTTTACAATATGGTATTGAAACATCAAATAGATTTGTAATGAGCATGATGTGCAAATATGATAAAGTGATATCTCGCTTCCCCCCTTTAGTGAAGCAAAACATAAATGCAGGGGCACCTCCAAGGTTTAAGTGATGACTAGATACAATGATTTCAAAATAAACGATATCACAATCATGCAAAAGACAATGCTACTTTGGGACAATGCACATTACACTCAGAATGACAATCATGCTCTCAGTAGTTGGTGCTTTAGAAGAAGGTGGAGACTCTCGAACCGTGGCTTTTGTTAGCAAGGTTGAAAACCCGTAGTCGGAAACAAAGACAAAACATGTACCAGAGCTCTTGGTTTTAAAAACAGAGGTAATAATTATTATTTTTCTTAGATCATGCATGTTTCGTCAACGAATGCTAGCAGATAACTCAATCACTTCTTGAGATGGACAAGTTTCGAGGAACGGCTCCCGAATGAGGACGATCACATCCTCTTAATCTCCTTTGTTTATCACTGCCAAAGTTTTCTGATTTCTCATGAACAAAGCATGAAGGAGGGTTTGTTTGTTATATTAATTTTGAGCCGGGCGCACTCAATGCCAGTTCCTTCTCGTATTATGGGTTTGCACATTATACATGCAATCCCGGGGTGAAGCTTGTCCAACATAAAAAGATCATGAATTAACTACTACTTCCTCATGGACTTAAAACAGAGGCACAAAATAGGAATGCATATTTTCTTTTTGAATAATTTCGAGATGGTACATGAAAGTCTTTGTTAGGAATGGCAGGTCAATACCATGTAGGAAGGTATGGTGGACTCATATGGCATAACTGGTTTAAAGGAATTTGGATGCACAAGCAGTCAGTCCGCTTAGTACAGGCGAAGGTTAGCAAAAGACTGGGAGCAACCAGCTAAGAGAGCAATGACGGTCATAATCATGCAGAGCGACAAAGCAACATTGAATCAGGCATGGAAGTTATATCGCTACTCAGAAATAAAAGATCATCAAGGCTTGACAGACTTTCTTTACAGTCTTAAATATGCGTGAGCATACGCCAAGTCAATCAAAATAAATTCTCGAAGGAAGATATTACTAAACCATACCACATCATAGGCAAACAAATCATGTTGGTACTCCAATAACACATTGGGAACCCCCCAGCTATTTGAGACTAACCATAAGAAAACATGAACTACTAAGCACCATTATGCACGTAGCATCTTTATCATAGACATATCAACCAGTGCCACGGAAGCAAACTCTCTTAATAAGATAATCATGATAAATAAAGAGAGTTCAAGCAACCAACTAAACGAAAGCTCTTTTAAAAAGATAAGCATGAAAACTTAAAAGCTAAACATGATAGTAGCTATTGAAAGACAAAGAACACACACAGCAAAGATAGACATGAAAATTCTATGTTATGTTCTAGGTAGAAGTGGAGCGTGTTTCTCTCCCACATAAAGAAAGCTGAGTTCCGACTCGTTATGAAAAGCCAAGGAAAATTAAAAAGGAAAACTAAAAGCAAGACGCTCCAAGCATAGCACATAACACATGAAGTGATAAAAATATAGTGGAACGAAAGACGAACTGATAATGTTGATGGAGAAGGGGATGCACGGGGGCATCCCCAAGCTTAGACGCTTGAGTCTCCTTGAATATTTCTTGGGGGTGCATGGGGGCATCCCCAAGCTTGAGCGTTTGACACTCCTGAATCTTTTTATCATCTTCCCTCGCACACTTGAAAACTCCCTTCATACATAACTCATCATAATCTGATTAGCGAGGTTAGTACCCATAATAAAATAATTGTTCCTTGCTGGAAATAAGGATATTCTTGAAGGTCTACTGTTTCTCAAGATTGCCAAAAGGTTTTTGCAAAGAAAAAGCAAGCTCTAGGTTTGCAAAATGAAGGAAAGGCAAAACAGGACAGAATCTGTGAAAAACAGAACAACAGGTAGTAAATGATTTTTTTGGGGCACTTCTGCAACTCTAATAAAAAAACTCAAAACAGATGCACGAAAGACAATTGTATAGAGCACGCTGTCGAAAAAATTCAGACCAAAAATATGATCTGGTGATTTTATACGAATTTTTCTATCCATGGACAGAATCTGTTTCCTGGACAACACGTCACAACTTTTGAACTTTCTTGCAATCAGAGGCTACACTTGGCACAAAATTGAAAAGCAAAGATACAATGATGATGCTACTGTAGTAAACAACATCATGACACAACAAAAGCAAAATAAAATTTTATTCATGTGGGCTGCCTCCCAAAAGCGCTTTCATTTATGCCTTTAAGCTAGGCATAATGCAAAGAGATCAAGTTTTATCAAGAGTAAAAGAATAGCTAGCCCGTACAACGGACTCAAAAGGTAACTTAATCTTTTTTCGAGGGAAGTGTTCCATCCCTTTCTTGAGAGGAAACTGGAATTTTATATTCCCCTCTTTCATGTCAATGATAGCACCAACGGTGCGTAGAAAAGGACGTCCCAAAATAATTGGACAAGAAGGTTCACATTCAATATCCATAATAGTAAAATCAACGGGAACATAATTGTCATTGACAATGATAAGAACATCGTCGATCCTCCCCAAAGGTTTCTTTATGGAAGAATCAACGAGACGAACACCAAAAGAACAAGAATCAAAAGGTTTCAATTTAAGCATATCATATATTCTTTTGGGCATAACAGATGTACTAGCACCAACATCACATAAAGCATAGCAAGAGAAGTTATTCAACTTAATTTTAATCATAGGATCCCAACCATCTTCTAGCTTTCTAGGTATGGAGGCTTCTACTCTAAGTTTCTCCTCCCTAGCTTTGATGAGAGCATTAGTGATATGCTCTGTAAAGGCAAGGTTAAGCGTGCTAGTGCGGGGATCTCTAGACATCTTGTGAAGGAAATCAATAACTTCGGTAAGAGTGCAATTGTCAAAATCAAGGTCACTACTATCAAGTAAGATGGTAGTGGTGTCCTTTAGGTTCACTTGTTTGGTAGTTTCTATAGTCATAGCATCACCATTAATAGGTCCAATGGGACCAGGAGTGCATTGGGTGCTAAGAGTTTGGATATCCTCAACAACTTGGATAGTAGCAACAGTGTGGTGGGTAGGAAGGTTCTTAATTCTATCTTCTTCCTCCCTTAGGGGTGCAACCACTTCGGGTTTAGCCGCCATTTGGTTTATCAAAGTGGCTTGTGTGTGGGACATATTGGAAACTTGGGTCTCAGTGATAGTGAGCCTAGTATGGAGGTTAGAAATCTCAATATTGAGGCTCTCTAATTGTCTACTAATGTCTTGCAAGATAGGAGTATGCTCATTTAATTGCATCGAGAAGGTTGTTCATATTGGGTGTGCATGTAATTCTTAGTGGCCTTCTCTATTTCTAGAAGTTTCTCATAACCAGGTAAGTTTCTATCTTTTTGGGTGGAGTTCTCGGTGCTAGGATAAGCATTGTTGTTCCCATAGGAATTAGAGGGGAACGGTCTAGGATTGCTACCAAAATTACTCATATAAGCATGAGCAATCACATAATTTAAAGGATCATCACGAGGATCAATAGAAGATTGCTCGGAAAGTAGGGACATGATCAAGTCAGCTTTTTCATTTAAGGAGGAAATCTCCTCGACAGAGTTTACCTTCCTACCTGTTGGAGCGCGTTCGGTGTGCCATTGGGAATAATTGGTCATCATCTCATCGAGAAGCTTTGTGGCAGCACCAAGTGTAGTTGACATAAAGGTTCCTCCCGCGGCCGAATCTAACAAGTTCCGCGAGGTAAAGTTTAAGCCTGCATAAAAAGTTTGGATAACCATCCAAGTAGTCAAACCATGAGTAGGGCAGTTCTTGATAAGAGATTTCATACGTTCCCAAGCTTGGGCAACGTGTTCATTATCCAATTGTTTAAAATTCATTATGTTACTTCTTAGTTGGATAATTTTAGCAGGTGGATAGTATTTTCCAATAAAAGCATCTTTGCACTTGTCCCAAGAATCTATGCTATTTCTAGGCAAAGACTGAAACCAAATTTTAGCTCCTCCTCTAAAGGAGAAAGGAAAAAGCTTAAGCTTAACAATATTACCATCTACTTCTCGGTACTTTTGCATATCACAGAGTTCAACAAAATTGTTTACGTGTAAAGCAGCATCATCTCCAGCACCGGAGAATTGATCTTTCATGACTAGGTTCAGTAAAGCAGGTTTAATTTCATACAAAGGTGCTGAAGTGGCAGGTGTAGTGATAGGTGTGCAGATAAAGTCATCGTTGTTGTGACTAGTGAAGTCACACAACTTGGTGTTCTCGGTGGAACCCATAGTAGCAAGCAAGCAAGATAACTTTTTTTGTGATTTTCGATAAAAGATACTAAAGCAAAACTGAAAGGTAAACTAACAAGACTAAAAAGCAAAGGTAAAAGATAGCGTGCAACTCCCCTATCCTGAAGAGTGGAGTCCCCGGCAACGGCGCCAGAAAACTTTGCTTGATGGCTTCTCGCCCCTCGTTGGTTACCCCAAGTGGAAGGTTTGAGATGCAGTGTAGCGGAAGTTTTCCCTTGGCAAAGATACCAAGGATCGATTTCCCTGAGACTCCCAGTTTCAACAAGAAGGTGTCAACTGCTAACGGCGCCAGATATTAGCAATCAACGTGGACCTGCACACAGATACAAATAACTTTGCTCCCAACGAGTACAGAGAGGTTGTCAATCTCTCCGGCCTTGTAGTTTACAAAGGATCAAACGCAAGTGATAATAGTGATAGGTAATGATGCAATAGTAAGTAAAAGCTGAAAGTAAATAGCGGATGTGATCAGTGATGGTAATATGGACCGGGGTCCCATGATGTTCACTAGTGATGTCTCTCTCCCAAAAGACGATAAAACAGCTATGTGAGGTGAACGAATTACAGCTGGGCAATTGACAGAATTATGTGCGCAAACCAATGCTAACTATGTTACAAGAAAGGTAGAGGTTCAAAGCATGGTCGGTACGCCAAGGCAAGTAGACCGAAATCCATCTGCATCTACTACTAATCATCCACCTTGAGATATCTATCCAGAACATCTCGCTGGTATTAAGTTGCGAGTCCCACCCATAGTGTAAACTCAAAGCAACAGACAACTGCATTAAAAGAACTTTGCGTAAAGTAAACAATCCTTGCACCCGCGGGCACAAGCACCGTTGTTTTCCCCCTTGTGGCAACAACACATCCCCTAGACTTATGTTTCTGTCACTCAAGCTAGTCATCGAGGGGCATGAACCCACAATCAAGCATAACGTTCCCTCTTGGAGTCACTACCTATTACTTGGCCAAAGCAATAAATAACAACGAAGAACATGCAAGAATTACTTACGAACATAAATATAAAAGAGGTAGATCAAATATATTACTCAAACACAATCTGAACATAATCTCACAATCCATCGGATCCCAGCAAACTCATCATAGCAACAGCATAAGGATTACATATGTGCCTCGATCATGTAGGGCAGCTCACGAGGACTAATTAGTGAAGCACAAGAACGGGAGGAGAACATCACATAGCTACTGGTCATGGACCCATGGTCCAAGGGAGACTACTCACAACTCATCCGGGAGGCGTCCATGGTGGTGGAGAAGCTCCCGGTGGTGATCCTCCCCTCTGGCAGGGTGCCGGGAGGAGTTCTCCTGGTGCTCCCGATCTTGGAAGCGGCGGCGGCGGCGGAACAGAGATGAGATCGCGAAAAAGGGTTCCCTTCTCGAGGGTGTCGGGACACGATATAAATATATGCCAAAGGGGGGCATCAGCGGAGGCTCGGGGGGGCCAGGCGCCCCCCCCGGCGCGGCCAGGGGGGCCCACGCCACCAGGGTGCCTGGAGCCCTGGTGGCCCCCCTCCGGCTGTATTTTGGCTGCTGGGAAGCTTCTGGAATGCTGATTTTTTATATAATTTTTCCGAGATTTTTCTGGGAGTTCTCGTAATGTGAAAACCTGAAATACAAAAACAGCAGAAAACAGAAACTGGCACTGGGGTGCACTAAGTTAATAGGTTAGTCCAAATATGATCAAAAGTGTATGGAAGTGTATAAATATCATAGCAATATCACCCAAAAGAGGCATGGAGCAAGCAGAAATTATAGATACGTTTTGGACGTATCAATGGTAGACTAAAGTTGTGATAAATATCAACCACAGATGAAGTGTATCTTGATGGGTTGCATAAGAAAACTTATATGGAACCGTAGGAGTGAGCGATTATGTATCTCTCATTATTTTCTCTTGCTATGTTGCACCTACCACTTTGCATGTAATCTTAGAGGTAGTGAAGAGATAAGGAATGTAGTGGATCTACTTTAAGTTCTTGTCGTCGGTGGGAGAACATGCTAGTGAAATGGCAAAATTTTAGGTATTTGTGGCCCGTCATGCATGAAGGTCACAAGAGAAGCTACTTGATACTTCGTCTATTCCAAAATAAAAGGTGTACATTTTCCAATTCAAACTTTGCAATATTATACTCCATACTTTTTCGGAGCATATTCTAGATTATATTGAAGATACCAATATTCAGATAGGCGATGTCCTTTTGCTACCATCCTCAAAACAGTAAGCCCGTCCGTTGGATCCAATGTCGCAAAGGTTTGCATTGGCAAATTTTCAGCATGCCTTCATTTCGTGGCTACGCCGGTCTCAAAAGGCAACCGAGAATATCTTTGTTCACTAATATCAAATGTCAGGCAGTAATATAAAGCCGCGTCCCCTTTTTTGACATTGTTTGCTTTGAGGTTGCTTACCACATACAGCATGTGGTCCCTTTTTTAGTGCATGTACCCCTGGATGTGTGCGTCAGATAGTTTTTCCTCTCCTTTTTTCATCTAATCCATCAATATTGTCTTGCTGGCCTCTTCTGCAAGTCACGTGAACTTTCTCAATGAAAACTACTCCCTCCGTTCCGATTTACTCGTCGTGGTTTTCCACGACGGGTAAATCAGAACGGAGGGAAGATAGCTAGGGTGGCACAGAAATTAACAGGTACACAGACCTGCCCAGCCATGTTCGGATATTTGATTGCCAAGCGATTCGCAAAGTAGTTGGATTCTGCACGAGTGCACCGTAAGTTTGAGTTATCAATCTTTGAAACTTGTGATTTTGCACCTGAATTTTATGATTTTCTTGGTTTCTCGTATCACGTTTTAGAGTTGAAACTTTAAGAAAAAAATTTGCCGATCGCAGGTACTAAAGTTGTGATTTTTGGATCGCTCGTACTAAGTTTCAAAAGTTGAAACTTTATTAAAAAAACTCATAAAAACCTATTCAAAATGGATCTTATTTGTAAGCTCTCAACACGAGGAACACTAATATGAAAACAAAACTTAAGTTAAATATTTGTTCAAAAGATATGAACACGCGATGGGCCACGGGGGTGTATAAGTTTGAGTAGTTTTGCTCAGACAATCTAGTTTTTCTGCGGGGCCCAGGCAATCTAGTTGTGCAAGCATTGCTATTTAGCTGGAGGTCAAGGGCCCGGGCATGGCACAAAGCATGGGGATCGTTGTCCCGACATATCTTCCCTACTTCTTGATGCCTACCAAGCCTACATAACTAATGTCCAATCCATTTTTCCTCTGCGTTTGAAAGTGCAGCTATACATATTTGTGACTTATTTGGTCTATGCACCAGGAGCTAAGGTTTTTACAAGGCACTAGGGTATGGGGTGTGTTAGCTTCACAAGGTTTTGAGGGAAGAAACGGGAGAAGCATATGTGATATATATTGAGGCAGATACACGTATGTATGAGATTGATTGTGAGCAGAAAAAAGTTCTGAGCAATTATAAATCTCACTATTTCCGGTGCATCTACTCAGTGCGTGAGTAACCTTAGAGCATGTGAGGAGGCGCGAAATGATGTGGTCGCAAGCATTATGTCCCTGTAGGAGGGTCGAAAACTTAATGCGACGGGTGGTATTGGGAGGGGAGTCAGGGGCTTTTATGAACATACAAGTAGACATTCCAAAAGGCCACACATCACCCAGATAATGGGACCTCCTCTACAGCACCTTAGAGCAACTCCAACAGATCCCTTATCCGTAGAGAGAACTACCATTCAGGGGAAATTTTGGCAAAATAAAAGTCTCCAACAGATCTCCGTAAATGTGGAATAAATTTGGAGTATCATGTAAACTTGCTCCCAGGTTCCCTCTGGCCTACGAGAAAATGTCCTTCCCCTATTCTTTTGACGGATTAGAAACAACCTGAAACTTCCCGACTGCTGCCGCTGCCCCGCTGGAACGACCCTGCGTTGTCGTGGCGCCCGTGCTGCCACCACGCTTCACCACACCGCCTCTCGCCGGCAGCCACCACACTGCCTCGCGCCACCCCTCGCTGGAGGTCGTCGCTCGTGTCACTGGCTGGCAGGCACTAGGTTATTATCAAAATTTTAAAGAAAGTATAATTAAAACAGACTTAAGGAAAGAAGTTTACGGGATCCGACAAAACTAGCTCGCATGAAACTCCCCCTACAGTTTAAAGACAACCAATAAAACCAATTTTACAAGAGGCTTTCTAAGGGAGCTGTTGGAGTTGCTCTATACTGCTGGTAAAGCGCATCGGTGTGCTCACCCCCATACTCGCTGGTCTGCTCCTTCGCCCCGCCCCCGCATACTAGCTGTTTTTTGCTCGTTGTTTTGTTGTTGTTGTTGTTGTTCTTGCTTGTATGATCTCTTAAAAAATAAGGTCTTGCTTTTCAGTTAATTTTCCGAAAGATCGGTGATATATAACGTGTTCATGATTATAAAAAGATTCATAAATATGAAAACAAAACAAATCATGAATTCAAAAAATATCATTGATTCAAAACTTATATTTGAAATGTTTGCGGTTTTTTGAAAAAAAAGAGAATTCTTATGGAGTTCCAAAATCTGACAAAGAAAAATTGGATCAAAAAATGATTAGGAATTTAAAAAAAAATCATTAATTATAAAAAAATGTGAACTTGAAAAAATATACATAAATATAATAAATGTTCACGGATTTGGAAATGATCATAAATTCTGAAAAAATCACGAATTTAAACAAAAAAACCATTAATGTCGCAAAAAAATTACTGGTTTTGAAAAAAGTATTTGTGAATTTAAAAATTGTTATTGATTTTAAACATAGGTTCTGAAGTCAAAAAATGTTCACAGTTTTTTCTAAATATCCTGCATTTTATGGGATGAAAACTGGACATTTATATTGATAGTGTGCTCAGTTGACAGCAGGTACATAGGTATTTCCAACAGTATTTGTTGAGTTGCATATATAAATGTGTCAACACTTAACTATTGGGGTACCAACATGTAAAGAAGACCCATATATAAATGTCTATATCAAAATTTCTTGAATAATTCTCTGATTTACAGCTGTAGTGTACAGTTCCAAAACAATTGTTATCAGATCTATTTCTCCACGCGCCAAATGTTGATGCATGTCCGGCTGCCCAACTTCATGCGCGGAGTCGCGAGCACAACGATGCTGCGCCGACTGACACGCCGGTCATCACACCGAGCCATGGTTTACTCCTAACAGTCTATATCATATTTCTCTAATTTACAGCCGTCGTGTACAGTTCCAAAACCATTGTTATCAGATATCTTTCTTCCATATTTGTTATCAGATACTGAATGAATTTTAGTATTGTTTTGCCAAAAAAAATTGTTGAGCCATCCTCTCCTACTGAATTTATATATAGTATTGTTTGAGGTCGCTTAAATGTCAAGGGAGCATACAAGAACCCAGGGCATATCAACAGGGAGGCTAATGGAATTTGTCCTTCAACTCTGAATTTTAGTATTGTTTGCAAATGACGGTGTCTCCAGAAACAGGAAAAAAACCTCCTACAAACAAAAGAAACTATATAACATATCAAGTAAAAAAGAGAGATCTTCACCTAGATGAATCACTTCCAACAAGCTACTAACAAACTGTTGAACATCCATCCCAAGTTCTCAACGCCAAAAATGTGCAATGAATACTTCCTTTTTCTAGAATAAAGTGTGCAATCAAGAGTGACTGTTTCATCCTATTCCCAGCTAACCGGTCGCTTGTCTCACCGTGAAAGAGAGAAACTTCAGAGTTAATGCACAATGTCAAGGTCAAAGTCATATGTCAGGACCAATTATCATATCAGTAACAATGTCAAGTTCATATGTCTCTGTTAGTTGATTCGACCAATGCACGTGTCAACAATCAGATCAGTAATAATGTCAAAGTTCTCTGTTTCTGTTAGTTGATTCGACCGATTCTGTCGCCACATTCAGTAATGTCAGGAGCTCAACTCTGTAATCTTCTCTCCTTTTTCTTTGCAAGGCAAAGGATAGCTCAGGTTACAATTAGAATACTACTGGTGTCTATCGAGGTCAGGTAACATCACCTCCCTCCTTCCTTCCATCAGACTAGAGACCATACCTTTTTCTTTGCTAGTGCTACACTGCTACTGCTCTACTTGGTGCACCTGATTCACCCGGCTGAACCAAACCAAGTGCAGGATCATGTGGAAGATGTCATACTTGACAGGCTTCGTGTGCCACAGAAAGTGCCTCTGCACCTTCTTCACATTAGACCGCATGGTTACGTACCTGCTCTCCGGGATCGCCAGTAGGATCTCCTTCAGCCTGGGTACATCTTTCTCTGCCGCCACCACCACGGAGAACGCGCTCCAATCAAGCGCGTCGACTGCGTTTTGATTTTCAGCCGAAAAAAATGAATCTTGTTTATAACCTGCAACCATAAATGTATCTTGTTCCATTGCATCTATCCTCTTGCCCACCTTGCCCAATTTGCTAGGTTCAATTAAAATGAATGGGTCTTTTTAATATATGTTCTTTTTTCTTTCTTTCTTTCAATTCATGTTTCTCTATTGTTAGGCAACTGCCGTCCTTGATCCATATGCACCGAGAGTGAGGATGATGTTGAAGAGAATGAACTTGTTGATAGTGAGAGTGAGGATAATGATGGGGTGAGTGAGGATAAGGAAGATGATCCATCAATGCAAGATCAGCAAGAGGCGCAAATGCAAGTGGAAAAAGAGACGCAAATTCAAGTGGAAAAGGACGCACCACCAAGTGATGGCAATTTGGAGACCCGTAGATCTGTACGGCTTGTCAAGAAGAAGACCAAGGACATCAACAGCCTATACCATGTTGCTTAGAAATCTGATGGTAAGTCTTTCTTTTTTGTGTTTTATCATTCATGACAATTGCTTAGAAAATTTTAGTTACTTGGAGCTGCTAGTTACTTAGATGTATGCACTTTCTATCCATGCCTAGCCTCGTTATCGTGTTAAGCAATGTATTTATATTATCCTGAAATGTTACCACTTGACTATTGTTGCACCAGACGCTTCCCTGTCTGTCCATTTGATTTCATTATGCACAAAGTGGAAGAAGAAAATTCTAATGTTGACTACATCCATCCTGATCCTTTCTTTGTTCTCTCTAAACCAGAAATACCACATGAAGAACTAAGGATATCAAGAAGCTTTTGGATGTATGCAAGCTTGGAGCTGCTGTTTTATAGGTATGTTAACCACTATATTTATCATGCAATATATTTGAGCTTATGCATGATTTTTGATTCACATTTTTCACCGTGGATTTTCCTTCTGTATGACAATTGACAAATGTCTAGTCCAAGCCAACAGTGGGCTGTTTGTGTCTATGTGGCTTTCTTTGTATCCTCAGAGTTTTGTTGTGCTGGAGTACAAACTATAAACTATAATTCATCATTTTAGTATATGGAGGCATTTAACCTTTTCCTGAAGCTTCTTGGTAAAACTATATTGCTGCAGTAGATTCGTTATTTGATTTATGAGCATGCATTACATTTGACTATTGTTCTACTAGCTACTTACTTGTCCTGTTAATCCATTTTATTTTTGTTGCACAAAGTGGCAGAAGATAATTCTGATGCAGAACTACCTCCATCCCGACCCTTCATCTATTTTCTCTAAACCAGAAATGCCATGTGAAGATACCCAAGGATATCAAGAAGCTTTTGGATGTAGGCAAGCTTGGAGCTGTTGTTTCAATATGGTTGTCTTTTGGAGCTGTTGTTTCTATGTGCAATCCTTTAAGTCTGTTGGCTGTACCGGACTATTTAAACTCTGAACTACTGTGATGGTTGAACTGATGTTGGACTGTTAAGAGTTATGTTGGAGGCAACTTTATAACTAATGTGTGATTCACTTTTATTATTCCCTAGAGCTTATTTGCTGAAGTTTGTATGATCAATCCTGATGGTTGTTGTGCTGCTATGTTTATGCTTTGTTTTATTTCAAATTTTGTTTGAATTTCGGCCGAATTTCGGCCAAATTTCGGTCGAATTTTGGGCAAATTTTCAAATTTTGATTTTCTAATTTCGTCCGAGATTTTGCCGAAAAATTTAAAATTCCCGAAATTCGGCCATTTCGGCCAAGGACGAAAAAAAACACAAACCGAAAGTCAAAACGCTGGGTCGAACGGGAGCACAAAGTTGTCGGCAATTATCACCGGTACGCACTCGTAGTAGATCGCCTCCACGATCCGCGGGCTGTTCACCTCGTACCCCATGGGACAGATGCAGTACTTGCTCGACTTCATGTGCTTGGCATAGTTCATCCGCCGAGTGATTTGGCATGGGATGCGGGTGTATATTCGCATGTCCGCGTCCTTGCCTCCCCAGTACTTGACAAGGACGGGACGAACACAGCAATGCATCTGCCCTGCAAAGAAGGCCAGGATAGACCTCTCTGCCACTGGCTTTCCACCGATGTCCCTCACAGGTCTCCTTGAAGACTTGATGTATGTTTCTGGAAGCGACACGTCTCTTCCGCGGATGAAAACACCTTCTGAAACATCTGCGTTACAAAGAGCTTTGATGGTGTTTTTCCGCAATTCGTTATGTATTTTCGTCGTGTAAGGTCCCTGCAAAAAAGGCCTCAAGTTAGTAACAGAATACCATTTTTGTATGTAAATATCTGTTTTACAACAATTCTGTATAACACAGTGCACAATTTGGGTCATGACCATTGACCAATGATTATGCAAAGATTCAGGCGGGCGAAGAAACATACCCAGTCATGGCAAGCAACGAAAAAATGATCAGCGCCTTTCGTCCTATTCCAATACGGAAACTTGGCAGAGATCATATCTATGTTGTTTTTCACAAATATAGACAGTGGGTAGAACAGATGAGCTCTGTTCGGATCCCTCACAACAAAATTCTGATCTGCCTCCATAAGTTTCATAAACCATCCCTCGGACGCATAGATGCCTTTCAACTCCGGAGAATGAAAAATCAATTTTGCTCCATCATGGTATATGAAAACCTCAAGAAGTCTCTCCATCAGTTCATAACTCCTACAGGCATGAGTTGAAAGTAGTTTAATAAGCATCTTCTTAACGGAAGAAAATTAAACATTATTTCATTGTATGGGCAAAATGTCAGAACAAGAAAGTTGCCTACAATGTCGATCAACGAAATAGCTCCAAACATTAAAAAATAGCTCAAAACATAAAAAAAAAAATGGACATTTACAATGAACGGAACTACAAACCGATCGCTTGAATAAAACCACAACATCGAAGTGCATCTTTTACGTGTATGCCTTATCTTAAACCGGAGCACCATTGTGTAGATTAGAAGGTGAAAGAGATTACGCTAGAACGCCTGCAAACACACGTGTAGCATGCAGCCACCCTGCAGGAGCTCACCCGTTAATTGCACCACCAGAGACAGCCACATGCGCTTTTTTGCACCGCTGGGCATGGCTCACTGAAAACGGCCAAATTAAGCGTTCCCGATGATGCAGGTCCAGAGGTGCTTTAAGTTTCGTGTGGGGCAGCTTTTTGATGCAATCCAAGCAACCAAACAAGCCAAAAACATCATGCGCGGGCCTAGCTGAGGCTAATGCAGCCTACCAAATGTGTCATTAGTTCATACATGAGCCTACTTAAGCCTTGTAATCATGTTTACTTTGAACCAAGAGAAATAGATAGAAAAGTCCATGGGAACGTACAAGTCCTCCAACGTAACTCCAACAGTTTTCGGCCAAGCTGTCGGCCAATTCCAAAACCTTTCCTACAGCTTTAATGACAGGGTTCTTCTAAAGCTACGGTGACATTTGAAACTTTGATAAATATACATGAGCCCCAAGCTTTTGTAACATCGGACGATGCAAGAAAAGCAATACAAAAAAATAGCAGGCTCAACATGTGTTGTGGCCATCCACATTGATTCAAGTGTTCGCGTGCGTTGCTAGTTGTATACGTGTGTGCTGTTGTCCGGGCTAGTACTCCCTCCGTCTCACCATGCAATTCTTTTTTGATGCTACATTAGTATCAAAAAATATCTTACATTATAGGACAAGGAAAGTATAAAAAGTAAGTCTTATATTATAGGACGGAGGAAGTACTAGCTAGTGCATATAATTTTCAGGTAAGGATCGATTTTAGAGTATAATACATACGGATGTATATAGATGTATTTTAGAGTGTAGATTCACTCATTTTGTTCTATATATAGCCAGTCTTATGTTGTTCTATATATAGTCAGTATTGAAATCTTTAAAAGTTTATATTAAGAAACGGAGGGAGTAAATAATATGAATGATAGCACTTTGAGCAGCAATATGCATGCAGATCAAGACAGTTTGGGCTCCTTCACGGGCGGGCACATCGATCTTGACCATGCATCATCCCGACTCCACGAATTTTCATCTCCCGTCATCTTAGCTCCCCCCCCCCCCTCGGCACCGCGGCTTACGCGGTGGCCCACTTTTGCGCCCGACTCAACCTAGCAGCCGGTCCGAGCATTCCCAACGAGGTAGGCTCTGGCCTATTTTTAGGATCATGCGGATCGAGCCAGGCCTCCATGTACGCAAGCAAACATGCTTTTTTTTCGCGCGCGCCTGATTGGGCTGTATGCAGGTTACCAGACGCGTTCTGACATTATCAACTAATCGCTTCCATAGATGACATTATCAACTAGTCCCTTCCATAGGGTGGACGCAGGACGCCTGCCGGAGGGGATTCTCTGACTTCGCATTACGAAGTCAAAGAAGCTATAGTAGCCTGACTTCGTGGAATCGGAGTCGCCAAATGTAGCAGCAACGGGTGAGATATGCTCTGTAGTTTAATCTACATTTTTTTCAATCTATAGTAAAAATACTGCTACCGACTGCAGTATTCCTCGAAGTGCCTCATCTCCGTCGCTCGCTTTTGATACTACTTCCATTTTTGTATACAAGGCCACAAAGTCATATTACATGTACCAAGGTAAAAATCAATGCTTGTTAAAGCCAAAATTGAAAGTTACCTTGTTGCCTTGTTTGTCGTGTTAATTAATGTATATGTTTTTCTCCCACACACAACAAGCCAACCCTCTTACTCCTTTTTGGTTGATTAATGTTGGTCATGCAACCCAACATTCTCACTCCCACTTGCATTCAAGGGATATTAACGTCCTCGGATGCTAATATCGGGCAAACACCATCAATTTTGCCTCGGTTAGTGCTAGTGGTCTTGTATAGTTGCGAGCTGTAATTTTGATAGTGGCCTTGTATATAAAACTGGAGGGAGTAGAACGCAACACAAAGCCAAAGTCAGATTATTGTATTTGTGGCGTGGCTTTTTTAAGTCAGAGAATACTTGTCGCGCACCAGCATGGTGCTCTTGTCCAGGCTGCATCATTTGTAATAGCATGTAGCCTGCAATTCTTGATGGATCCCAAGCCTACATTATTCATGACCAACGATATGTGTGACGTTTTTGTCTTGTGCACATGAAAGTATGTGGGACACGTTGCTTCATATAGGGTTTTGAGGAGAGAACCGAGAGAAGTAAAGGTGATATATTGAGTTAAATACCGAGAAAGAAAAAATTATGAAAAAAATACAGCTCTCGTTACTTTCACCCGCTATGAAACACCTACCCACTTTGTAACAATTCTTAGAGTATGTGAGAAGGCGGAAATGAAATGGTGTCTTGGCATTGGTACGTCCTTGCAAGAGGACGGAGATGCTTCTGTTGAGTTTGCATGGATACAATTTATGAACCGATAAAATTAAAGGAAGGCAATCTCCCCCTTTCCCCTCCCGCAAGAACAGAGGTTCGACAATGAATTCTTTATTTCTAATTCGCACCAATGAGTGACTGGACAACAAGCAGGCTAAAGTACACGTTAGGTGCCCTCTACTTGCTTCCTCTGTTCCACCTCATTGTCATACCAGGATAATGATGTTGCGGGTGATGGATACAATCGGGCTCTACCTTACTGGTGAGCATGCAGATGAGCTCAGACTGTCTCTCGCTCACCTACCCACCTACCCACAATGCATGTAACCTTAGAGCATGTGAGGAGTGGAAAGATGAAGGTGACACGAGTATAATTGGTAATACTCAGTTTGTATCGCTTAATTTGTACAAACACATAAGCAAATTTAACGAACCGCCACAATAGAGGATGCAATTTTTACCAAAAGCTAAATACATATGTGCATTTGTCGCGAAACTGCCCATGTTTAACTTCATTTCTGCGTACAATCGGAAGAGGTTCGTTCTCTCTTTCTTCCTTCTGATTCTTTTATATTCATACACCAAGATGAAAAATAAAATCATTGAAGTAATTTGAGAACCGATAATTCTGAATCAAAAGATAACTTTTTAACTAACTACGTCAAACGCCGCGATCATCAATCACCAGAGGTGTGGCTTCATTCTCTGAGATATCCATCTTTCCATGTGCTTCTGTGAACGAGCCCTGGCCAACTCCGAATAACGACAATCGGCCCATCCTTGACCACCGTCGGCAGAGAATGTTTCCATCTCCACCTGGCATCACTCTCTGATAGCCCCACCGATGAAGATCTGCTAGGGCAGCTAAGATTCGACTTCAACCCTGATCATCCATCACAAGAGCTTTTATGGTTTAGGAAATAAAAACTCCGTCTAAATGGGGTTAGGCAGATCAACCTTCTCCAAACTCATTGTGTATCTGCTATAGCCCATAGGAGAAAGTACACACTTACACATGGTGCAAACTGATATAGTACAACATTTTTTTGGGACCGAATGGAACATCTCTCATCTCAACATCGATTGATGCACACGGAAATTTCATAGATTATTCAGAAAAGAAGAATTACATCCGGCTTATTCAAGATATTTCGTAGCTAGCGCGCTAACTAATGCACGATTAATTTACTACATGGCTACCTCAGTGTCAAAAGTCAACCGTGGAGTACTTTGTTTTTTATAAGGATTGTGGACTAATTCAAACACACGTTTCCATTTGCTGTGGCTGGAGAATTGGCTGTGTGCATGCAACACGGCGTGTGTCGGTGTATTTAGCTCCACCCAGACATTCTAGCCATACGTGCATAGCCATCTTGCTAGTGCTAGAGCTAAAGTGGTCAGGCATGCCATAGAGCATTGAGTGTCATCCGCACACGATTCATCTGGAACTGTGTTGAATCCTCGATGTCTCCCAAGCCTACACTACTCATGACCAATGACATATGTATCATCCATTTTTTCGCGGCATGTGATATCTAGGGCATATATAGTTGGTGGGTTCACCGTGAGCTGAGGTCTCCCAATGGGTATGTTGTGCACCACCATCGTAGCTAGGTTTCTGAGGAGATAAATGGGAGAAACAAAGGTGATACATATTTTTTTGGCACACCTAGGATACGGGTGTGGCCTTGTCCGTGGGAGAGAAAAAGCTTCTGCACAATCACAACTCTGATTATTTTTGGCACACCTACATGATGTGATGTTTATCTTGGAGCATGTGAGGAGGGGATGGATGACGTGGTCCTCAGTAGTTTTCCTATGTCCTTGCAAGAGGACTGAAAACTTATTGCGGCGGGTAAGGTTAAGCAAGGTTTTGAATTTCACTAAAATGTGTGAAATTCTTTCAGATTTATGTCTATCGAAATTCACTCTTATTTCTTTACTTAATTTTGATGGAGATCTTTCTTTAAATTAGTTTGAATCTGGCTCGAATTTTCAAGGTTAAAATAATTTCAGTACCCACCAAAATTACAATTTTTTTTGTCAAATTTTGTAACCCAGATATTGAGTTTGTATCGGTTGATTGTAGGAACCCACAAATTTAATGGATGGTAAACTGATTACACCTACCATAAGACAATTACACAAATAATTTTTTTGATTACTTCACATTTTTATGCATAGATAAGAACAATTGTCCCCTTTGGAAGTTATTCTGCCTAGCAGGCCCCCTTTCAATTATGACTCTGTTCAGACAGTTATGTGGAACATGACTAGAATAGCCAACTTTTGGGTTGGGGGAGCCAAGCCAATAGGTGAGTTCTAGTGAAGTTTGAACGAACCAGGTTGGTTGTCGTGGGCCTGTCGTGATTAATTTGTGTTGACTTTAACTTTTGTGGATTCTAATGCAATCAAATGTTCACGAGCCCATGACACACTTCATGCATCCCGAGTCTCCTCATAATTATACTATACGTTCTAGATTCTGAGTGTCCTAAAGTGATGGTACCAGAAGGTTGTGGTAACTACCGAGCATGCTTGAAGTGTAATGTTGATGTGTTGCATAAGAGATCTTATATGGAAATCTAGGAGCGAGAGGCTTACTGATATTTATCTATCATTATTTTCTCTTGATACAGTGCACCTACAAATTGGTATGTAATCTTAGTGTCAATGATAAGGGAAGGAGTACCATATGTCTGTTTTAAGTTCTTGTTGTCTATTGCATGGAAACCAAAAAACTCCTACTGAAACGAAGACACTCCCTAATTGGGTCAGTGTTTTCAATCTTACCATTCTCCCTTCGCCTTCATGTTGCCCTGCACTTGACTATCTTTGTTGTGCATCGTTGACTATTCACGTTGCCTTGGGCTTCCTTGCCACGACCCATTGGGGACAGAACAAACTCGATGCTACGAACCATGCCATGGTGATGTGTATCGACATGATAGGCTCAAGGATATAGCCACGATGGAGCTGGCTCGGGACGATGTGATATTTCATCTACATGTAGTTTTATATTAGTATAATATCAGGTCAAATATCGACCATATTAATCGGTATCAGTTAATATCGGGTGATACGAGGAAAACTGTATTTACGAATGATAAGTTATCCAAGCTTAAAAACCGATAAGTTATCCTATATACTTAAACCTAAGAGATTCATCCCACTAATATATTTATCTCAACATGCAAGCATCCCACCTCACCATACAATTATGAATGGGAGAAGGTCCACCTCAACATGCAGCCATTCATGGAACATGACCCGCCACAACATCCTACCATGCATGGGAAATATTTTCCATTCAATTGTTCCACTTATATTCGAAAATATAGTACCAACTATACATAATCAAATATAATAAGTCATATGGTTTTTGTGTCTCAACCAAAATTTTCGTCAACCAATTCTAGCTGTACACTATGGGGTATCGTATAGTTATATGTATTGATCGAACCTATTTTAATATAATGACAATACTGGTCGGACCAGGATCGATTTAGAAGCTTACTATTAGGACAAGTACATGTACAACCACTTAATCTTTGTGTACCCAACAGTATCCTTTGGGTATCCTATGAAGACACATTTCTCCGACTTGGGTTCAAGCTTATCAGGTTGAAGCTTTTTTCACATAAACATCGCAGCCCCAAACTTTAAGAAACAACCACTTTGGTTTCTTGCCAAACCACAGTTCATAAGGCGTTGTCTCAACGGATTTAGATGATGCCCTTATTTAACGTGAATGCAGCTGTCTCTAATGCATGACCCAAAACGATAGTGGTAAATCGGTAAGAGACATCATAGATCGCACCATATCTAATAAAGTACGGTTACGACGTTCGGACACACCATTACGCTGTGGTGTTCCGGGTGGCGTGAGTTGTGAAACTATTCCACATTGTTTTAAATGAAGGCCAAACTCGTAACTTCAAATATTCGCCTCCGTGATCAGATCGTGGAAACTTTTATTTTCTTGTTACGATGATTCTCTACTTCACTTTGAAATTTCTTTGAACTTTTCAAATGTTTCAGATTTGTGTTTCATCAAGTAGATATACCCATATCTGCTCAAATCACGTGTGATGGTCAGAAAATAATGATACCCGCCGCGAGCCTCAACACTCATTGGTCTGCATACATCAATATGTATGATTTCCAACAAGTCAATTGCTCGCTCCATTGTTCCGGAGAACGGAGTTTTAGTCATCTTGCCCATGAGGCATGGTTCGCAAGCACCAAGTGATTCATAATCAAGTGATTCCAAAAGTCCATCACTATGGAGTTTCTTCATGCGCTTTACACCATTATGACCTAAACGACAGTGCCACAAATAAGTTGCACTATCATTATTAACCATTCATCTTTTGGTTTCAATATTATAAATATGTGTATCACTAGGATCGAGATCCAACAAACTATTTTCATTGGGTGTATGACCATCGAAGGTTTTATTCATGTAAACATAATAACAATTATTCTATGATTTTAAATGAATAACCGTATTGCAACAAATACGATCCAATCATATTCATGCTCAACGCAAATGCCAAATAACATTTATTTAGGTTTTACACTAATCCCAAAAGTATAGGGAGTGTGCGATGATGATCATATCAATCTTGGAACCACTTCCAACACACATCGTCAGTTCACCTTTAACTAGTCTCTGTTCATTCTGCAATTCTCGTTTCGAGTTACTAATTTTAGCAACTGAACCGGTATCAAATACCCAATGGTTGCTATGAACACTAGTAAAGTACACATCAATAATCTGTATATCAAAATATACCTTTGTTCACTTTGCCATCCTTCTTATCCGCCAAGTATCTAGGGCAGTTCCACTTCCAGTGACTATTTCCTTTGCAGTAGAAGCACTTAGTTTCAGGCTTGAGTTTAGCTTTGGGTTTCTTCACGGGAGTGACAACTTGCTTGTCATTCTTCTTGAAGTTCCCCTTCTATCCCTTTTGCCCTTTACTTGAAATAAGTGGTCTTGTTAACCATCAACACTTGATGCTTTTTCTTGATTTCTACCTTCGCCGATTTCAGCATCGCGAAGAGCTCGGGAATTACTTTCGTCATCCCTTGCATATTATAGTTCATCACGAAGTTCTACTAACTTGGTGATAGTGACTAGAGAACTTTTGTAAATTACTATCTTATCTGGAAGATTAACTCCCACTTGATTCAAGCAATAGTAGTACCCAGACAATCTGAGCATATGCTCACTGGTTGAGCTATTCTCCTCCATCTTGTAGGCAAAGTACTGTCAGAGGTCTCATACCTCTCGACACGGGCATGAGTATGAAATACTAATTTCAACTCTTGGAACATCTTATATGCTCCGTGGTGTTCAAAAACAGTTTTGAAGTCCCGGTTCTAAGCCGTAAAGCATGGTGCACTAAACTATCAAGTAGTCATCATACCGAGCTTTTGTCAAAACGTTCATAACGTCTGCATCTGCTCCTGCAATAGGTCTGTCACCTAGCGGTGCATTAAGGACATAATTCTTCTGTGCAGCAATGAGGATAATCCTTAGATCACGGAACAATTCCGCATCATTGCTACTAACATCTTTCAACTTAGTTTTCTCTAGGAACATATAAAAAATAAACGTGGAGCAACATCGCGAGCTATTGATCTACAACATAGATATGATAATACTACCAGGACTAAGTTCATGATAAATTAAAGTTCAATTTAATCATATTACTTAAGAACTCCCACTTAGATAGACATCCCTCTAGTCATCTAAATGACCACGTGATCCAAATCAACTAAACCATGTCCGATCATCACGTGAGATGGCGTAGTTTCAATGGTGAACATCTTATGTTGATCATATCTACTTTATGATTCACGCTCGACCTTTCGGTCTCCAGTGTTCCGAGGCCATATCTGCATATGCTAGGCTCGTCAAGTTTAACCCGAATATTCTGCGTGTGCAAAACTGGCTTACACCCGTTGTATTTGAACGTAGAGCTTATCACACCCGATCATCACGTGGTGTCTCAGCACGAAGAACTTTCGCAACGGTGCATACTCAGGGAGAACACTTGTACCATGAAATCTTTGTAAGGGATCATCCTATAATGCTACCGTCGTACTAAGCAAAATAAGAAGCATAATAAGATAAACATCACATGCAATCAAAATATGTGACATGATATGGCCATCATCATCTTGTGCTTTTGATCTCCATCTCCAAAGCACCGTCATGATCACCTTCGTCACCGGCGCGACACCTTGATCTCCATCGTAGCATCATTGTCGTCTCGCCAACTTTTGCTTCTACGACTATCGCTACCGCTTAGTGATAAAGTAAAGCAATTACATGGCGATTGCATTTCATACAATAAAGCGACAACCATATGGCTCCTGCCAGTTGCCGATAACTTTACAAAACATGATCATCTCATACAAAATCGTATAACTCATCATGTCTTGACCATATCACATCACAACATGCCCTGCAAAAACAAGTTAGACGTCCTCTACTTTGTTGTTGCAAGTTTTACGTGGCTGCTACGGGCTTAGCATGAACCGTTCTTACCTACGCATACAAAAAACCACAACGATGTTTCGTCAAGTATGTGCTGTTTTAACCTTCACAAGGACCGGGCGTAGCCACACTTGATTCAACTAAAGTGCGAGAGACAGACACCCGCCAGTCACCTTTAAGCAACGAGTGCTCATAACGGTGACACCAGTCTCGCGTAAGCGTACGCGTAATGTCGGTCCGGGCCGCTTCATCTCACAATACCGCCGAAGCAAAGTATGACATGCTGGTAAGCAGTATGACTAGTATCGCCCATAACTCATTGTGTTCTACTCGTGCATATCATCTATGCATAGACCTGGCTCTGATGCCACTGTTGGGGAACGTAGTATTTTTAAAATTTTCCTACGATCACGCAAGATATATCTACTAGATGCATAGCAACGAGGAGGAGAGTGTGTCTACGTACCCTCGTAGACCGGGAGCAGAAGCGTCTAGTGACGCGGTTGATGTAGTCGAACTTCTTCGCGATCCAACCGATCAAGTACCGAACGTACGGCACCTCCGCGTTCAGCACACGTTCAGCTTGATGACGTCCCACGAGCTCTTGATCCAGTTGAGCTTCACGGGACAGTTTCGTCAGCACGACGGCGTGGTGACAGATATGATGTATCTACCGGCGCAGGGCTTCGCCTAAGCACTGCAACGGTATGACCGAGGTGTGTTTCTGTGGAGGGGGGCACCGCACACGGCTAGAATAATTCAACTTGTGTGTGTTTGGGTGCCCCCCTGCCCCCGTATATAAAGGAGCAAGGGGGGAGGCTGGCCGGCCCTCTATGGTGCGCCTAGAGAGGCAATCCTACTAGGAATAGGATTGCAATCCTATTCCTAGTAGGAGTCCACCAAGAAGGAGAGGGGGAAGGAAGGAGAGGGAGAGGGAGAGGGAAAGAGGGGCCGCGCCCCCCTCCCCTAGTCCTATTCGGACTGCCCCTAGGGAGGGGGCGCGCCACCTCCTCGCTGCTGCCCTCTTTCTCCCCTATGGCCCACTAGGGCCCACCATTCCCCCGGGGGGTTCTGGTAACCGCCTCGGCACTCCGGTAAACTCCGAAACTTTCCAGAACACTTCCGGTGTCCGAATATAGTCATCCAATATATCAATCTTTATGTCTCGGACATTCCGAGACTCTTCGTCATGTCCGTGATCTCATCCGGGACTCCGAACTACCTTCGGTACATCAAAACTCATAAACTAATAATACCGATCGTCATCAAACGTTAAGCGTGCGGACCCTACGGGTTCGAGAACTATGTAGACATGACCGAGACTCATCTCCGGTCAATAACCAATAGCGGAACCTGGATGCTCATATTGGCTCCCACATATTCTACGAAGATCTTTATCGGTCAAACCGCATAACAACATACGTTGTTCCTTTTGTCATCGGTATGTTACTTGCCCGAGATTCGATCGTCGGTATCTCTATACCTATTTCATTCTCGTTACTGGCAAGTCTCTTTACTCGTTCCGTAATACATCATCTCGTGACTAACTCATTAGTCTTTTGCTTGCAAGGCATATTATGATGTGTATTACCGAGAGGGCCCAGAGATACCTCTCCGACACTCGGAGTGACAAATCGTAGTCTTGATCTATGCCAATATCACGAATACTTTCGGAGACACCTGTAGAGCATCTTTATGATCACCCAGTTATGTTGTGACGTTTGATAGCACACAAGGTGTTCCTACAGTATTCGGAAGTTGCATAATCTCATAGTCATAGGAACATGTATAAGTCATGAAGAAAGCAATAGCAGTAAAACTAAAAGATCATAGTGCTATGCTAACGGATGGGTCTAGTCTATCACATCATTCTTCTAATGATGTGATCCCGTTGATCAAATGACAACTCATGTCTATGGCTAGGAAACATAGCCATCTTTGATCAATGAGCTAGTCTAGTAGAGGCATACTAGGGACATACTATTTTGTCTATGTATTCACACATGTATCAAGTTTCCGGTTAATACAATTCTAGCATGAATAAAAAACATTTATCATGATATAAGGAAATAAATAATAACTTTATTATTGCCTCTAGGGCATATTTCCTTCAGTTCAGCTCAACGAGTCAGAAGAATTTTTGTGATTGAACGCTCGTTTTCATGTTATCACTTCTTTTAATGAGTTGTGATGATTCAGTAATAAAAATCGTTTGTATCGACGAGGCAACGGATTTTCATGTTGATCACTTTTCCATCTAATGTCATTTTCATTTGTTTCAACTACTTTTTTTAACTACCATGAGTGTTCCCTAGTCATTTAGAAAAAAAGAGGGAAAATTTGTACAAGAGTTTAACGTTTCTTAAGGGAACATGGCGGAAACCCTCTAGCTCACTCAAGGAAATAATAACACTTGACTATGCAGGCTGCCAGATGCGTCCCTCCATGCGTGGTATCCACCTTGACTTGGAAGTAATGGAGGACGATCTCACATTTGAGGCACCACTTGAACTCACGCGGAAAAAATGAGGCTGCCTACACGGCACACACCCACATCAAGGGATAGGGACGGGAGGAGCTCTTCATCGAACTTGACACATTTGCACTCAACTCTGATGATGAGCCCGTAAAATAGCAGAGGGGTACCAGTGACACAGAGGCGTCGAACACTGGCAAGAGCAAGGAGTTGGTCTATGATATCTCCTCTAAAGAGAATTTGTTGAAATTTTAGATGATTAAAATCTAAAGGTGGCTCAAATATTTGGTAGCTGGGTTTAATTAATTTAAGTTCAAGTTATATTAACGTGGGCATGTTTATGCATAATTATCCATTGCTTGTCTTTAATGGAGTTTCAAAATCGTTGACTACCTTGGCTAAATGCAAACATATTGCTGATGGTGCACCTCCACATGATTTAGATTTTGTCACCATACCGGAGACTGGAATGCGTGATTTCAAGTTGTATGTCCTTGACTACCTTTCAGGGGGTTTGCACTTCCCATGGCATTGTTTACCTCAATGCGGAAGGTTAGGTGTGTTCTTGCTTGGTGTCCAAACTTTGATGATGGATTCGTTAGCTATTTATGTTGGAGAAATCCATATTAAATCCACCTTTGTAATAGGGCAGACAAATACATATGGGGTCTCGTGGCGGTCTATGGGGCCACCCAAGAAAGCTCTCCATCCAATGCACCAGGGGAAGGGGTTTATGGCGATGAAGGGGAGGTAAAACAGATATGTGGAAGAGGAATGACAGTGAATATGTGGCCTTTGGTAGCTAAATATAGAGGCTTTGGACGATATGGATGAATGTTAATCATCCTTTGTAGTATTCATAATGCAGATTGAAACACAGAACACCTAGGGCAAGGAGGCTGTGCCCCCATTGGTGAAGGGCAGGGAGGTGGTACTACCCTTAGACGACATGCGTGGTGGTGGATGAGCCCCCCAGCGGCAAGCGGAGGAACTATGGTGAACGACACGAACACATGAGCTATGAAGATGATATCAACTGAAGACCTCACCACATGTCCATGGAAAGTTACTTTATTACGTGTACAAAAATATATCGGGGTGAGGGTGATACATAAACATATGATATCGATCGCTCCCTTTCAATTGCAACAGGCAAATTGTGCTGGTGCACTAACGACGCAGATCGGCGGAATGGTAAACATATGCCATCACCGGTCACCACTTTCCATCACCAGTCACCACTTTCTTGCTCACCTCTCACCTCTTCAAGGATGTATGTTGTGATTAGAAGTCGCACATGGAATTATACTGGTCAATGACCAATTCGCTTGTCACTAAGTAACAGTATATATAGAGGGAGCGCTCACCGGAAATGACCACGGCACCTGTACTACACACGGCAGTATGCATGTACCCGGTCCTCTTATTCAGGTGCACTTGTCGGAGCTTCTTCATTCAGGAAATGCATGTGGAACAAACAGTGAGGCAGACTCTCGTGGCCTTTTCTTCCAGGTTACAGTATAAATGTCCATGGTGCACTACGACTGAACTCGGTTTGCAAAAGGAAGGCTTTTTTTCAATACAATGTTGTAATAGACTAATAGTTCACTGTAAAACTAAGCATATCGAACAGCTTGCTACTGCTACACTGTTATTGAACAGTAAGCCCTAGTTCACCCTGCTAAACCATACTTCTCGGTAAACTAACCACATTGGATCAAAGATTTCTGGGCTTCTCCATCAACGAGGGGCCTGGTGAAAAGTCTCTTGTAGTTTGCCAGACGTAGGTCGTCACATTGAGCACCAGCGCACAAGCGCACCAGCGTGTAGCCTGGAATTCTTGATGCCTCCCAGGCCTACATTACCATGACCAATGACATATGTGTCATGATTTTCATTGTCCCTTTGAAAGCGCGACTATATATATCTAAGTCATATAAAGTTGGCCGGAACAACATGAGCTAAGGTCTCCACACAAACGCTGGTATGTCATGTGCTAGCTTCCTAGTTAGGGTCTTGAGGATAAAAGTGGGAGATGCCAAGCTGATATATATCGAGTGAGATATAAGTGTGATGTTGACCATGAGAGAAAAAAAACTTATGAACAATTATAACTCTCACTATTTATGGCACACCTACCCCATGTGCCCCTGTGTAAGTAATCATAGAGCATATGCGGAGGGGCGAGATGAGGTGGTCGTGAGTACTGTTGGTGCGTCCTTGCAAGATGGCTGGAAACTTATGGTTGCGGGCGGTGTTGAGTTTTCTTTTCAGAAATATTCTGTGTTTGTTCAAACATGAGAACCATTGGTACAATGCTCTGGATAAAATATCCAAGAGACTACGAAGTAACTCATTAAACTAAGACAAACAATGAAATGTCTCAGAAACACTCTGTAAGACAAAATATTATGATTCAACTGAGAAAGACGGTACTTGATTATTGATCAATGATTCTGAGAGGATGACCCACACAGATTCCCTTATTTCAACCAGGCGAATCCCCTTTCCATCAATAGCTCATCAAATACTCCAAATTCACTTCATTATGTGTAGCCCAAATCCCCCAACACACAGGTAAAATAACAATCGTATAGAACTTATCGGCCCCCAGGTAAAAAAGCAAACAAAGGTAGAGATTGCCAAAGCGAATTAGGACCACATGAAGTTCCTATAACATGCCCAATTGTGCCCCATATATACTAAACGATCCTTACCGCAGCCGGAAAGTAAATGGTTAGCTGACTTGACATTTATTTTAGTACTAGATACATCCATTCCCGAGACAAGTAATTCCGAACGGAGGGAGTACGTATGATCACAGAAAGAGGAAAGAGGGATTTCAGGTCCAGTCGGATGCCTATGGATGAGATGCATCAATCCCTTTGGAGCACATCAAACAAATTGGGTGTAGCGAATCGACGAAATGGTAAAGATATGCCATCACCAATCACAGTTGTACGTACTCCCTCTACAAAAATTATAAGAGCGTTTCTTATATTTCTTTTACGGAGGGAGTAGTAAATAAGCGATTTGCTGGTCACGGAGTAACGTGAGAGAGAGGAAAAGAGAAAGAGCTCACCAAAAATAACCACGGCACCTGTACTGCATATATACTCCCTCCGTTCCCAAATATAAGTCATTTTAGATATACCAACAAGTGACTACATACGAAGCAAAATGAGTAAATCTACATTCTAAAATAAGTCTACATACATCCGTATGTTCTTTTGAAATGTCTAAAAGACTTATATTTAGGAACGGAGGGAGTACAACAGCATGCATGTACCTGACGTTGTTGTTTATGTATTGGATTCCACGAGGCAATATTTTGTCGTCACTTGTGAGACAACCAAATGGTGCGTACGTGGCTGGTCTTGTTTGCCAGGTAGATCCATCGTGGCCTGTTTGTTCAGGTGTGCGTGTCGGATTAGGCCTCCATCGGTTTACCTAAATGAGCACACACACTCGTGGGTTGTGGCCTAGCCTTTTCTTGTAGGCTACAGGAGACACGCCTACGTACATGGTGGATTAGATAGATGGACTTAGAATGATGCATCCATCAGACCGAGACAAGTAGGCAGGCAGGCTCTCGTGGCATTTTGAACCGGCTGCCTGGCCTTTGTCTTGCTGCAAACACAACAAGCAGCTAAAGCACGACAACATGTTGTGCTCAACTGATCCGATAGTAGCCACATGAACGAATTTTGGTTAGGCAGACACGATTAAGTTCATACTTCAACTGTCTAGTGTTAATCAAAATCGTAAATACTCTTTGCAGCTGTTGTGATAGACCCTGGGATTTAGGTAGTATGGGGTGAATTTCACTGCTTCAGGTAAAAGGGCCCCAGTGAAAAAGTATGTGGATCTACATGCGATGCAAAAGGACTGTCTCATCTTGGGCACCCGCACGGGCGTGTCACTCCAGGCGTTCCACGTCCTGAACTTGTCGCCATCTATCGGCCATGCACCCCCGATGACTTTATGCTGGTATCTACCGAGCCTCGGTTTGCAGTAAATGTGCTAGGCTGAAATCAAGTTAATTAGGGTACCTTCAATGCTGACACACAAATGGACACGCCAAATGTTCGTTTATTTGTCTAGACGTGGTCCGCGGATATAATACGGATGAGAGCCATCCAACACTATTCACAAATTAATCCTATTGGGAGAAGAGAGAGTAGAGGGGAACCATGCATGCGGTGAAATATTATGGTGTGTTCTCCCATTGGAAGGAGAGAGAGAAGAAGTGATCATGCATGTGAAAAGAGAGAAAAAAGAGGAGGACCACGTGGACCTCGGACTCCGGCAAGCTCCCCAAGTTTGTCTCGAATTTACCCAAAAGAAGACATATGTGCCATTTCATGGACCGATGAGATCCCGTTAGATTACAAAAGTTGACACCAATGATCCGTACACCACAATTCAAACATATAGTAGAGGTCCAAGGGTCTCCTTTGTAAATGCATATCTTAGCGCTTATTTTCTTCGGTAAAAGGCGCTTTTAATATCTTAAAATGTAGCATTAACCGGATGAAAAGCATTAAGAGTATCACCCGGCCTCTGCATAAGTAGGATGCACACAACCAACACCACCAGTCTGACAAATAGAAAGATAAAAGACCGACACTATGCCTATGTCGAAAGAGATGGTGGAGTGATCCAGAGATCATGCTGCCATCCATGTTGGAGAAAAACCTCCATAGCCACCTGCTCCAATAGCGTACACACTGCCTTGAATGGCGATTGGTACTCCGCTCGTTGTAGCATAGACTACGTACGAAGCGTGTGTGTACAACGGAAAACAACCTGCAAAGGAGAAACATTTTTGTCATTAAAAACAACATCATTTCTACATAGCCAAAACGACCATAGTAAGGCATACACTCCCACCCCTATTAGCTTTGTGTACCTATTTGAAATACCGTCCAACCAATGGACAAAAATATTGGCAACATTTGACGCGATTTAAATGACTGTCCACGTAGAACGCGCAAAGTTACATTGAAAAAAGAGGTGTCTAATTGTCTCGTCATGAGTAAAAAAACAACACTTCTTACTTCTTGCCCAGTTGCGTCATATGAGGTTGTCTCTGGTTAGCACAACTCCCATACGGAGATAGCACATGAATATTCTAATTTAAATGGTACTTTCGCTTTCCAATTTTGTTTTATTACTCACAGGTAACTCAGAATGCGTAAGTGCACGATACATAGAGTCTACTATGAAAGATCCCAATGTATTAAGATTCCAACGAAACACATCCGGACCTTGTGTTTGGTTTATTGAATCCAGACATGACAAGAGATTATCACATGACATAAGTTGGGTGCCAATCAAATCCAACCTGAACGAAATATTTGGCGGGGATGAGATCAACACCTGCGCAATGGTATTATTCTTATCGCGTGCAATGTTGTATAAGGCTGGGTGTTGTTCTCGGAGACGAGCATTGCCTAGCAAGATATCTTCCCAATAATGAATCTTCGACACCTCCTTTATCGCGAAAGACCCAAAGCGAAAGAGATATTTCTTTGCCATCATTATGCCAGCCCAAAAGTTTGAGTCTCCAGATTTCCAATATACCCGAGACACCACCGTTTGGCCTATATATTTATTGCGCAACATGGTTTGCCAAACACCATCCTCAGTAAGAAGTTTGACCAAACATTTACTAAAATAGGACCTCATTATTTACCTGCATGTCATGAATACCAATGCCACCTTGGTCTTTCGTCCTACAAATCAAGCTTCATTTGGTCGGCCTATATTTTTTCTTTTCACTTTCTCCTTGCCAAAAGAACCTGAACCTAAAATAATCCAGTCTTTGCAAGACCCCTTTTGGAATCTGACATACAAGTCTACGGTTCTAAAGAAAAGTGGTGCTCGGGAATCTGACAACCACAAAATGGTGTCCCGGGGGATATGGTCGTCGTGTTACACTACCCATAGTGGGAGTAACATATGTAGTAACATCACACATATCTAGATAAAATAGATGATGTGGCAAGCAATAAATGAAGAAAGAGAGGCATGTGGTAACATAGCTAGTTACTACTAGTATGAGTAACATCACACATATCAAGGTAAGATGAGTCTATAGCCCAACAAATGAAGTCTTCCATGTTACCACACATATGTTACTCTCCACTATAGAGGTAGTAATATAGAGTAGTAACATGTGCATGTTACTACTGTATGTTACTACCCAATGTGGCGTATCATCATTTGGTTCCTCTTGATCTTCATTTGGTTCCTCTTGATCTTCAGCATTGTGTCCTTGCATCGACAATGACCCGGCGAAGATCATCATTTGGTTCCTCTTGATCTTCAGCAGCTTCACCCGTTGCAGCATCATTGGGCACATCGTCTGGTTCCTCTTGATCTTCACCAGCTCCCCCCATTGCAGCATCACCGTATTCAGGGGGCACATAGTTGTCATCGTACTCTTCTTCTTCGCCGTCTTCCATCATAACCCCTATTTCTCCGTGCCTCGTCCAAACATTATAGTGTGGCATGAAACCCTTGTAAAGCAGGTGGGAGTGAAGGATTTTCCGGTTAGAGTAAGACATCGTATTCACACATTTAGTGCATGGACAACACATAAAACCATTCTGCTTGTTTGCCTCAGCCGCATTTAGAAACTCACGCACGCCCTTAATGTACTCGGAGGTGTGTCTGTCACCGTACATCCATTGCCGGTTCATCTGCGTGCATTTATATATAATTAAGTGTGTCAAAAACCATTACAGAACATCATAAATAGATAATTAAGTGACCAAATGGATAAAAGTTCATCATCACATTAAAACCAAAGTACATACATATATAGTTCTCATCTAACAACATATAGCTCTCCATACACATCGAAACTATGTAAAACATTTCAACGCGAAAACAAATGCTATCATAATCGCAACCAAGGTAACAATTGATCCAACGGCATAATGATACCAAGCCTCGGTATGAATGGCATATTTTCTAATCTTTTTAATGTTCAACCGCATTGCATTCATCTTGATCTTGTGATCATCGACGACATCCGCAACATGCAACTCCAATATCATCTTCTCGTCCACAAATTTTTTTATTTTTTCCTTCAAGAATTTGTTTTCTTCTTCAAATAAATTTAACCTCACGACAATAAGGTCCATCTTGATCTTGTGATCATCGATAACTTCCGCAACATGCAACTCCAATTCCATCTTCTCCTCCTCCATTTTTTCCAATTTTTTCTTTAACGAAATGTTTTCCTCTTCAACTAAATTTAACCTCTCCACAAGAGGGTCGGTTGGAATTTCCGGTTCAACTACCTCCTAGACATAATAAAACATCTATGCATGTCAGGTTGGTCGGCATAACTATCATAAACACTAAAACAAATAGTTATAAATTAAAGATAATATACCACATCCGAATCGTAGACCGGACGAGGGCCCACGTGGGCGGATATCAAAACCATCGCACTATATAATAACAAGCAATAATAAACGTAAGAAAATTAGACAAATATCTATCTAAAGCAATAATAAAAGTAAGAAAAGCATGGACATAACAAGAGGCTCACCACGGTGGTGCCGGTGACGAGATCGGCGCGGGCGATCGACGGCGGCGAAGACGGGGACGGGACGTGACGGACCGCTAAACCTAGACAAATCTCGCCGAAAATAGAGCTTCGAGAGGAGAAAAGCTTAACTAGTGTGGCTCGGGCATTCCACCGAACACGTTGTGTGCATAGGAGGTGAGCTAGAGCACCACTAACCCCTCTCCCCCTCGGCCAGAAAGAAAAACAGAGCAGTGAGCTCTGCTCTTGAGTGAGGGGGTATATATAGGCAACTCACTGGTCCCGGTTGGTGCTACAAACCGGGACTAAAGGGGTGCCTTTGGTCCCGGTTCATAACACCAACCGGGACCAATAGTGGTGGGCCAGGAGCAAGAGCCATTGGTCCCGGTTTTTAGCTTCAACCGGGACCAATAGGTCCAGACGAACCGGGACCAATGGCCCACGTGGCCCGGCCGGCCCCCTGGGCTCACGAACCGGGTCCAGTACCCCCATTGGACCCGGTTCTAGATTGAACCGGGGCTAATGGGCTGGACCAATGCCCTGTTTTCTACTAGTGGTCGACCCACATAGGTTCTTTCTCACCGGTTTTGTGGGCCAGTTTCTCTATCTAGTTTTGCGGGAGTTTTGTCGGTTTTGTTTTTGTTCTCTTGTATTTCTTTATTTTTTCTTTCTCTTATTTATTTTCCATTTTTCTTGTTTTCATTTATAAAACACATGATTTTTTTCTATTTTTTTGAAGCTTTTAAAAATCAGAAAAATATTTTTAATATTGTGAACTTTTCTAAATATGGTTTTCAAACCCCTTTATATTTACTCAATTTTTTTATTTTTTAAATTAATGAACATTTTTGCACATCCAAAAGCATTTTAAAAATTTGTGAAATTTTAAAATCTGTGAACCCTTTCTAATTCATTAATATTTTTTGAAAACCACAAATATTTTTAAAATTTGAGAATTTTTATTCAAAGTTATATAGTTTTCTAATTTACGATATGTTTCCAAATTCGTGAATATTTTTGGAGTCCAGGTTTTTTCTTTGAAATTCATTAAATTTCTAGAATTTACCCCTTTTCTAACCGTGAATATTTCAAATCTATGAACTTCTTTGATTCACTAATACTTTATCAAGTTGATGAACATTTTTTCTATTTCACGAGTCTTAGGAAAATAAAACAAAGCAGAGAATTTTTCCGAGAGACAAGACAAGCAGCAACAACAAAATAATGAGAAAACAAACAGCAAGCTAGGGGGTGTGGTTGGCCGATCGAACGGACCAGCGAGTGTGGGGGTTTGCAGTCGAACTAGGCCCATGTGTGAACCCTTGTGCACTTTACCAGAAATATGGCGCTTAAGGCGCTGCAAAGGAGGTCATCATGACCCGAAGCCAGGCCGCGGCCGCCGCCACACAGCAGCGGGCCCGCCTGCTGCTTCCTTGCTTCCACTCCCCTTCATCGCTCCCCGCGTGAGCAACCGAGGGGCCCCAATCTTAGCCACCGGTCACCCCCCTCCCATCCATCCACTCCGCCGTGGCTGATGGCGGGGGCGGAGGAGCCTCTCCTTCTCGCGCGCAAGGGTGACACGGGGCACCCGAGCGAGCGGTAGTACGCCCATGGATCCGAGCCTCCGCGGCGACGGAAGAGCTATGGCACCTGGCCGCGGCGCTACGGCACCTTGGATCGGCGGCGACGTGGAGGTCTTTGGTGGACTAGCCGGTTGCGGGCGTGGTTGGCCCTCCGGTCAGATCAGATCTGTCAAGAGTAGCGTGCTCGCTCCACGACGGCGGAGATCGGTGGTGGTCCTTGCACACGATGCGGGATGGAGGTTCAGCGAGCGGATTTGTCTAAAAACCTCGTTCTAAGCTCGTTGCCAAGACAGACGATGGCCGCACTCATTTGTATCGTTACCTTCTGGAAGGCGTCGACGTGGAAAAGCTCCAGAACTCTATCCGCTTCCTCCAGGGGAAACCCTAGATAAGTAGATTGGATGACGCCGACGATATGGCGCTGTTTCCCCCTTGAGGCTTGAGGGACCAGTGGATGGCTTCTTTGGTGGAGTGATATGTCTCTAACGTATCTATAATTTTTTATTGTTCCATGCTATTATATTATCTATCTTGCATGTTTTATATGCATTATTATGATATTTAATATTATTTTTTGGGACTAACCTATTAACCTAGTGCCAAGTGCCAGTTGTTGTTTTTTCCTTGTTTTTGTCTTTTACAGAAAATCAATACCAAACCGAGTCAAATCGAACGAAACTTTTTGACGATTTTTCTTGAAGAACAAGATACCCACGAAGCCTCGGGAGGAGGCCATAAGAGCCATGAGGTGGCCACAAGCTTGAAGGGTGCGCCTAGGAGGGGGGAGGGCACTACCAGGGCTTGTGGGCCCCCCTCGTCTCACTTCCAACTCTAATCTCAACTCTATAAATTCCCAAATATTCTCCGTATACCAGAGGGCACATCAAAAATACGTTTCCGTCGCCGCAAGTTCCAGAGCCACGAGATCCCATCTGGAGACCTTTTCCGTTAATCTGCCGGAGGGGGGTTCGATCACGGAGAGCTTCTACATCAATCTTACTGCCCTACCGATGATGTGTGAGTAGTTTACCACAGACCTACGGGTCCATACGTAGTAGCTAGATGACTTCTTCTCTCTCTCTTTGATCTTCAATAAAATGTTCTCCTCAATGTTCTTGGAGTTCTATTCAATGTAATCTTATTTTGCGGTGTGTTTGTTGACATCCGATGAACTGTGAGTTTATGATTAGATTGAATATTATTTGAGTGTTATCTGAACTCTTATGCATGACTAAGATAGCTTTGTATTTCTCTCGGAACTATTGATTTAGTTCGGCCAACTAGATTGATTTTTTCTTGTAATGGCAGATGTGCTTTGTGTTGGGTTCAATCTTGCGGTGCTCAATCCCAGTGATAGAAGGGGACATGACACGTATAACATTGTTGCCAATAAGGATAAAAAGATGTTTTTTTTACCATATTGATTGGATCTATCCCTCTACATCATGTCATCTTGCTAAAGGCATTACTCTATTTTTGTTAACTTAATACACTAGGTGCATGCTGCATAGCGGTCGATGTGTGGTGTAATAGTAGTAGATGCAGACATGAGTCGGTTTACTTGTCACGAATGCGATGCCTATATTCATGATCATTGCCTTAGATATCATCATGATTATTCGCTTTTCTATCAATTGCTCAACAGAAATTTGTTCACCCACCATATGCGTTCTTTCAAGAGAGAAGCCTCTAGAGAAAACTATGCCCCCCGGGTTTACCTTTATCATATTATTTTCGGACCTATAAAACTAAAAACCGAAAAATACCTTGCTGCAATGTATTTACTTTTATTTATTTTTGCACTTTATTTGTCTTTTATACCTATCTCTATCAGGTATCATCTTTGCAAGTGACCGTGAAGTGATTGACAACCCCTTTATCGCGTTGGGTGCAAGTATTTGTTAGTTTGTGCATGTGCTATCGTTGGAGACATGCGTGTACCTCTTATGGATTGATACCTTGATTCTTAACTAAGGGAAATACTTATCTCTACTTTGCTATATCACCTTTTCCTCCTCAAGGGAAAAATCAACGCAAGCTCAAGAAGTAGCATGGAGGGATGCTTCATCTTTCACATTGATGGCGGCGGATCTCGGTGGCGTGGCGCAGTGGAGATTCGGTGTGCGATGCGCCAATATGGACTTGCGTAGGAGGAGGACGTTGTCTGGCGTCATGGTGCTGTCGACGGCAGAGAGGCCTGGCAAGGTCGGTGCGTTAGTTTTTGCTCGGAAGATGGATTGGTGCAAGACGGCGGCGACGACACATGAAAGTGCATCGGACAGGTTTGTATCCCAAACCCAGTATGTGCTCGGTTGAGGCTTCCGGCTTTAGATGTTAAACTTTGGCGCGATGTCTATTTGGTATTAGGCTCGTACTATCGACACCCCTTCATCAAGTGGATAGGCGTAGCGATAGTTTTTGCTAAGATGGTGGCTTCAAACTACCTGATGTACTACTTTGTAAGGTCTTTGTGAATAAATAGTAAAATGGTTGCATGCATCGTCCAAATACACAGGCCGGGGGTAATCCTCCTTTTCTAAAAAAACTAATGACCCGAACACCAATGAAAAGACTTTACTTCATGAAAAAGAACTAATAAATCATAATAAAAATAGTATGATGTGTCTATTTCAAGTAATATCGGGCATTTCTTAACAAAAAAATGGCAGTCTACATTTTTTCGTTCCCCCTATGTGATATCTATAAAGACCAAACCTTGGAGACCTGAGTAGCCATGGAATGAAGGCATGTTGTAAATTTTCCACCACAAACATTTGCGACGTTGATCCAACAACCAGGGTTATTGTGTTCAGGATGATTGCAAAAGGCACCTAAGTAGAATTTGGTAATTAGAGACCAGCAATAATGGTATTCTTCAATATAATCTAGAATATGCGATATTGAATATAATATTATAAAGTCTGGCTTGGAACATGTACACCTCTTGTGTGACGTTCATGCATGATGGGCCACAAATACCTAAATTTATGCCTATTCGCTATCATGTTCTCCCACTGGCGACAAGAACTTAAAGTTGACCCTGTACATTCCTGCCCTCTTCACTACCGCTAAGATTACATCCAAAGTGGTTGGTGCAACATAGCAAGAGAAAATAATGAGGGATAAAGATACATGAATCGCTCACTCCTACGGTTCCATATAAGTTCTCTCAACCCGTCAAGATTACACTCCAACAGTGGTCGATATTTATCATAACTTTCTCTACCATCTTTAGCAATTTGAATGCCAACTTGATAAGACCCTCAAGGTCTAGCACATATTATACTCGTGAGGAGATCTTAGGATATCAGGTGTGTTGTATACTCATAGGCATGTCATTGCATTAGAATCCACCAAAGTTAAGTCAATGGCACAACTTAATCACTACAAGCTGCTGCAAATCTTGGATAATATGTAGGATTGGGAGACATGGAGAATTGCAAGTTGCGGTGATCCCAATTAATATGAATATTATTGGGCCACAGGATTGGAAATGAGCCAACATGGTTCTATTAGGTTTTGCTTAAATTCACCTCATGAATTGACTCCCCGGTGTTCACCCAACCGAAGAGCTTGTTTGTCTAGTCATGATCGACAAAACTAACCTACGAGGGTAGCTTAGCTTGGACTTCAAGAGCTAGCTGCTCCTGTTCTCCTCATAAATTAAGCTCGCAAAAGGCGGGGTTGTAGCAACAAGCTGACCAAGATAGCAACCAAACATGCCCGAGATAAGGAATTGGTGCTAGGCGTAACCAAATTCTATGGATAATGTTTATTCCGATGTGTACATGCACAAGCATTACAATATTGTCTTTCCGAGAAGGGCTAGTTATGTGCAGCATCATGATTTGCATTAACCATAAGACTTTAATTAATCACTGAATTTCTCTGAGGTTGGCTTTGAAGTCGATGTATATTCATGCAATGTTGGCATCTAGTAATCGGTTTGGGATCCGTTAAATTTGTGGATTTGTGAAATTATCCGCACTCAACACTACCCTTTACTATAAGTTTAGGGTCCTCTTCCAAGGACATACTAACACTAATAACATCTCTATCATGTCTTCTAAACTTTTAACTTCTGAAACATCCCCACAAAACTTTCTTGATTCCTCAAAAACCAATTTGTGCCTCATGATATTAATATATTTCCTTTATTGAAAAAAGACGGTCTTTCTTAACCTTGCATCTTTTCAGCTGATGGTGGGGTGACCGACACTGGCAAAGACCCTGAAGGTGCTTCTAAACAGTCTTTACTCACCAAGCTATCACCCGATGTCGGTCTTCCACACATGACTCCATTTTTAAAGCATTTTGACTTAAAACTTTTTCCATGTATTATACACACCATCCCAAGCCCTATGCTAAAGTTTGACCACTATACTGGGTATAGTAAATATGATTTTTTTCCAAGGATGTTTTAGACTAAAGATATGTGTGGCGGGTAGGCGACATTGTCGGCCACCGCAAACTATTGGAAATTTAGAAAGAAAAAAATTGGTGCGGGGTTGCCGGAATATTATTATGGCGGGCATATTTTTCACGTGCCACTGGTGCAAGACAAAGCAGTGGTGGTTAATTTTCAAGTGCCCGGCACTGATGCTTTCATCCTGCGGGCCATTTGGGAAGTGTTTATGAGTGGCGGGTAGTAAGTGGGGTTAGTTTTATTGCCCGCCACTCCTATTTTTGAAAAAAATAGTGGCAGGTTCCTGGCACTGCCCACCACAAATTTAAGCTCATCTATAAGTCTTTTGCTGGTAGCGAGTAGTAATCCGTTCATCATTCATTAAAACTGTTGGGTTGTTGAAAATATTGGATACAAACTCAACACTACTGTAAGACATACCGATGGTACACGTGTCCACTTCATCCCTCCGCTCCGCACATGCTCTAGAGTTAGTTGCACAGTGGGTAGTTGTGCCAAACCAACGAGAGTTATAATAGTTCAGAAGTTCTTTTTCTATTACAATCAAGATCACACACGTATATGAGTCAATATATATGACCTTCGCTTCTCTCATTTCTCTCCTCAGAACCGTAGCACATTACAATCAAGATCACACACGTATGTTTCTGATGGTACGCCCGCTAACTATATGTGTTGTAGATATATATAGCTGCTCCATCACACGCAGATCAGTAAAAAGAGGATGACACATGTGTCATTGGTATATGTCATATAGGCTCGGGAGGTATCAGGAATTGGAGGCTACACACTTATTCAAACAACCAATGTACCTCAGGAAAACGAAGCTGGCACACGATGGTTCAGGCAGTGCATCTCAGGAAAACGAAGCTCTCGACGCTCATTCCAGTAACCCCCCTTGAGCTTTCCTGCTTGCCAAAGCAGTGACCGTTGAACAAGATCAAAAGATCTGCTGAAAAGTTTGCACAAAAAAGCACTGATGGCATTGCTGACGCACCATGTGGCTGGAGATTTTTGTGTTTCATGCATGTGCAACTGTGTTTAAGAGGATATTCTTGCGAATTTTTCTCCCTTTTTCCCCAAGCTGGTGTCACTTAGATTGGGCTTAATTAGTTCTCATCTAGATCACATGCTTCAGATCTATGATGTTTTAGAACCGTTATACCCGTGAACTCCTATGTAATTAGATCCTATGACTCAAGTATTACTTTTTTTTATAAAAGGAGGATGACCCCCGGCCTCTGCATCTAGGAGATGCATGCGGCCACTTTATTGATTATTCTCGAGGACCTTACAAAGTATTACAACAATATACCTGAATCCGCCACCTTGGCAACATTTATCGCTACTCCTATCCATATGATGAAGGGATGCTAGCTAGGCCACTACCCAAACCACTCACCTAACCCTAACATCAAAAGCCGGAAGCCCCAGCCGAGCCGCATACCGGGTCTGGGGCACAAACCGGTCTGACGCACTCGCATGTGTCGTCGCCGCCATCTTCCATAGGCCCGTCTTCAAACCCAGATCTAGGGTTTCCCCCGGAGCATCCCGAGCCTGATGACGCAAACTGCAACGACGATGTCTCGACAAGGGAACGACATCTATGACACCGCCATCGTCCGTCATGACCGTAGTCGGCGTGATTTTCATCGGAAGTTGCTCCACCAGATGTGCGCGGCTAGCGTCGGTGGTCCCTTCAACCGGAGTAAACTCCAAATCGATGCCCTGAAGAGGGACTACGACGCAAAAGCACCGCCATCGCCTGATCCCAAGGAAATCTACGGTTTCCCCCAGAGTTGCCCGCACTGTTAAGGACCAGACAAGGGTAGAATCTCGGCGGATCCGCCCAGCTGCCGACGGGTCGCACCCGCCACCGCGCCGACGGCAATCCAGCGACCAAGGCCCACGCCTGGGTCCAGATCCGGCCGTGCCGCTGCGAACCCATCTGGTCATGCCGCCGCCGTCCCTGGCGACCGCGATGCACCAGACCGCGAAGCCGCCTACCGCAGTGGAATGGAATCGCCGCCACCTCCCGCCGTGGCATTCGGCCCAGCGCCACGCTCCGGCCTGGGGGCGCCGGCCCGCGCCAGCCCCACACAAGCGGGAGGACCACGAGTCCCCGCCGCCGCCGGCGACGGCAAGGCTTCGCCTGGCCGTGCCCTTGGGCGGCGGTGAGGGAGGAGGAGGAGAGGTGCAGTCCGGGCGATGGGATCTGGGAGCCTTGCGGCCGCCAAGCGGGGGGCAATGCGGATCGTTTATTGGACTCAATTATTACTGGAGCACATGTTTCACCCTACTGAACCAAACTGAGTACAGGATTGAATATGTCACATAATTGATGGTGTTTTGACGCGACCTTGCACATGTTTCACTCAACTTCTTGTAATTATAATATATTTTTTGTCACAAAAGATTTGGGGGAAACCATGGTGGTGTCGACTTTAAAACAAATTAGAAATAATTGTTTCGTCGCAATTTTTTTTGTTCATTTACATTGTAGAGACGAAGTTTGATTTGTCAAGACATGCTGGAATGAAAGCATGCGTTTGAGCATTATCCACGCCTATAGATGTGTTCTTCTCGTGCCTTTTATAAGATGGACGTGTGGTGGCATAGTTATTTATACTTTCGTTCTCCTTGTGATGGCCTTGTGTTCGGTGGTAGTGCAGTGTGCTCCTGTGGAGACCATATATGGGCCAATGAATGTGTGTACATGTGGTACTCAGCATGTTGTAGACGGAAATCGATCAGGGATATGTCGTGTATGTTCCTGCCGGAGACCAATCAGCTATATGTCGTGCGTGTTTTTACCAGAAACCAGTCAGCTTGGTTGTGCATGTCTTACCGAAAATATTTCAATTGTATTTTGGCTTTTGGTCGTGCATGTGATGGATTCATGGGCGTAGGATTTGACATCTACGTTGATAAATCTCAGCCGTAGACATATGTTAAGTTTTTTAGTATAAAATCTTCACCATACGCTTTCTACAGTCTTAATAATATAAGGTTTTTATCATTTATGCCACCAGTTGTGTCCCACTACTCAATTTTGCCACTAGAAATTGTAAGTGCCAAAAAATGCCATTTCTTTGTTAGGCACATGCTAAAAAATGTCACTAAACACCATTATTGTCAGCATACTATAATTATCAAAATACCCATGTACCAACACGTCAGCGCTCCCTCTATCTCACTACGATCAAGTGTGGGTCCCAATCAATCCCTAATAACATTCTCATTTTTCTCTAAAATTATTCGGTTCTTACTGTTGATAAGTGGAGCCCACACTTGTCATTATGGGATAGCGAGATTAGACATGTGGGTCTAGGAGTATTTTTGTCATATAACATGGTGAACGGGTTTGACCTGATAGTAATGGTGTCTAATGGCATTTCTGAGCAAATATCTAATGGAACAATGACGTTTTTAGGTATCTAATGGCATGTTTTTGCAAGCATCTCAAGGAAAGATGGCATTTTGTAGCAGTTGTCACTTTGAATGGCAAATCTAAATAGTGAGACAAAACTTGTGGCATAAATAGTAACAAACCAAGAATATAGGAGTAATAGATAAATGAGTTACTATGTAGTTTCTTGGATTTTTTTGTCAAGAGCGTTGTATTCTCATGTTTGAATAAACGAACCTATGGCGGTTTGGCTCCCGGGAAGCATCAAGAATGCGAGGCTACACGCTAATTCAAACTATCAGGCTTGAAAAACAGCGCCCTGCTGATGCGTTGTCCTCAACGCCACGACCTGCGCTAGCACGACTAGAAGACATCTTTCGTCAGTTTTTGAGATGAGGACGGAGAGCGAGAAGGTCCAGAGATGTTGTCCAATTCCGAATGTGAGGAAGGTGTATATCAGCTGCAGTGGCACTTCCCGTGAAAAAGGACCATGTGAACCATAGTACATCTTCACATCTTCACAGTCACATGCTTGATTCGTGTTTATGCACCTGCACATGCCCCATGGAGTCATGGACGTCTGTACACTGTATTGTAGTCTCCAGGAAAAAGGCCACGAGAGTCTGCCTCACTATCTGATCCGACACGTACACCTGAGTGAACACGCCACGTTGGACGCAACCGAGGAACAAAACCACGCACGTATTCCACCATTTGGCGACGCTGCCGTCTCATGTATCAGCGGGGAACTGGATTTCGAGTGGTCAACAGGAACATTATCCAAGAGTACAAAGTCTTTTGACATAAAATTCCTTTCTATTAGACACCATGCGAGCCTATCGGCGTTGGATGTGGTTAGTTAAAGTGTTATCTCTTGATTCTGACTTATGGGTTCTCGAATGAATGTAATGAGTTTTTTTTAATCTTGGTGTATGAATATGGTATAAGGTTTTAAAGAAGTTTCTATATAAAAAAAATAGACGGAAGAAAGAACAAACCTCTTCAGATTGTACGACAGAAATTAAGTTAAACATGGGCAGTTTCATGGGTGACATGCACATATGTATTTACCTTTTGGCAAAACTGTAGTGTTGGTTCGGTTGATTACGACATGCAGTAATCAGTTTGAAAATCACTAAATTTATTGGTTTGTACAAATTATTTGATACAAACTCGACACACAATACATTCATGGGACCAGGTACTGTATGTGAGAGCGCCGTAAAAAAGGGATCCGGAGGGCTAGCGCCGCCGCTGGATCCTTCCTCCGTCGCCATCTCACCCGAACCTATCCCCGCTCCCGTGCGGCGCCGCCGCGCCGCACCGAAGCGTCTCCGCTTTCCTCCTCCGGTACCTCGCCACCACTCTTCTCTCCGCGGCTCGGCGGCGGCGGCCTTTTTCTCGCACGTCAGCTGCTCGAGCGATGCGGCGGTTCCAATCTTGAGCGGCGGTTCCAATCTTGATCTCCTCAACGGTGATGGGGGACAACGACGGCTGGAGTGTGGCGGCAGGTCTGGGCCACAATGGCAGGTGGCGGCAGCGTCCATGTTGCAGCCGCTCAGCTTCCAGTTCGGCTTCGGATCGCGGTGGCGCTACTGGTCTTGACCTACATCACATGGGCGCCCGTGGCGGTGACCTGGGCTTGGCGGTGGTGGTCATCTCCTCCGTTGGAGGTGGCCATGCTGAGGCTGGGTGGTCGGCTCTCGAGATCCTTCACTAGTCATGGCTGCGAGTCGGGGAGATATAGTTGCCGGTGAAAATCAAGCCGACGGCGGGCGATGGTAGCGTTCTGCGCCATTACCTTGATGAAGGTATCATCGTGTAACTACTGTCGACCCACTCATGCTAGTCCGGTGGAAACCCTAGGATCTGGTCTACCAAATTGAACGATGATGGCACTCTGGTGTCATTTCTCTTTTTGGAGCATCGTTTGTGAAGCAGCGCTAAAAGACTAAGGCAGGAGGTGGAGCGACTTCGTCTTGCACGGAGATTCGGTGGAGATGTCTAAGTCATGCCTGACAAACAAGTGCTACACTGTGTCATGCATGTTCGGCAGGTGCTACGCATGACAGATCTTCCTGAGACTTCAAGCTGTGTCGACTGGTGGTACTTGGCGGCATGGTGATGCGGTTGACTGGCAGCGACAGCGACGTGCTAAGCAGTTTGCGCGCAGGGAGGTGATGTCGTTGGGTGCCGTGGTGTCGTCGGTAGATGGCCGGACTGGCAAGGATGATGTGGCTCTTTCTCCTAAGGATGGGTCAGCGGTTTGATGACGATGACGGTTTATAAAATGTGTGCATGTGGTGTACGCTTTAGGTTTGCTACACCAGCTGTAGATTCCGACATGTTATGCGGGTGAATCCACGATCACACCGGTTTTAGATATGTGGAGTGAGAGCACTCCATATTATCGAATTTGTAGGTGTCAGTGATGGCTTTGGATGGCTTGACGTATGTTCTTACCAGACTTTTGTTGAATAATTAATAAAGATGGTTGTATAAATCGACTTATGCAGAGGCCGGGGTTTTTAATTAACCTCGTTTTCCCAGAAAAAACATAAGTTCAAGGTCCTCTATTACATACGTATGCTACATCAACGGACTGTTGCAGACGTTTTACAGGGTTAGTTTGAGTTGGCAGATTGCTATTGGATTAAAGGGGAGGGAGGGACCCCACCCACCTGAAAATCAGTGGGGTGGGGGGGAGGGGCATGTTTAGATGGATGGAATTAAAGGGTCTGTAATAGTCCGTATACTGTCCGTGTGTGTAGCATTATACTCCCTCCGTTCCTAAATATTTGTCTTTCGAGAAATTTCAACAAATGACTACATAGGAAGCAAAATGAATGAATCTATACTTTAAAATATGTCTACATACATCCGTATGTTGTGAACATTTAAAATGCCTAGAAAGACAAATATTTAGGAACGGAGGGAGTATATTGTACCAAACGCTGCTACTCGTTTGTTATGCCCACTTCATCTGTCTCCTCCACACATGCTCTAACGTTACTTCCACAGCGGATGTGAAAATAATGGGAGTTATCATTGTTTTCTGAAGGTTTTTTCCTCGCAATGAAGATCATACTCGTATACGACTCAATATATATCACCTCCGCTTCTCTCATTTGTCTCATCAGTACCATAACCATGAAGCTACCACACGCCTTATTTACCCACGTGCAGTGGCGGAGCTACCCAGAAATTGTTGGGCGGGCCAAGGAAGCCCAACCTGAAGGAAACACCTATTTTTTTCCTCAATAAGGCTCAGTTTTCCTTATACTCTTCAGTGTTTGCACCATGGGCTGGGCGGGCCATGGCCCATCTGGCCTTGCTGTAGCTCCGCCAGTGCCCACGTGGAGACCTTAGCTTATGGTTGCTAGCCAACTATATACATCGTAGATATATGTGGCTGCCATGCTGCTGAACTAAAAAAGAGGATGACACATGTGTCATTTGTCATTCGTAATGTAGGCTTGGGAGCCATCAAGAATTCCAGCCAACAAGCTAATGCAAATGATCGAGCCTAGGCAAAAAACCTCTGCTTATGTGATTTTCGTCAACGTCATAACCTGTCCTGGGCAGACTAAAACACACTTTTCACCGGTTTGCTCATTGAGGCAGGAAGTCCCAAAGTTCGGATTGAGCCTTAGGAAGGTGAAGACTGTAGGTGCTCTGATTTCAATAGCAGTGTAGGTGTAGCTAGCCAGGTATGAGCGAGGCTGCTATCTAGAAGTAAACAATCCATGATCAACCCTGTGACTGGCATTGTGCCTGCGGCTAGGAAAGGCCGGGTTCAACATACAAGGTCATGAGATTATGCCTATCTGTCTCCATCTCGATCTCGAACGTACAAGCAATTGAAATGGAAGCAATTGAATGCTGTCGTTAAGCAAACGAAGCACCTGGTTTTTTTCATCAATCTCATCTCGGGGTCCAACTAGGTCTTGTTGCTGTGTACAGATATGGGTTGGTGAATGACCGATCCAGAGTGATACCCCAGCACACACGCACACGCACATGCAGGGCCTACATGGACACGGAGAAGAAGAAAAGAATCTCCTAGCGCCTAGCTTGGAAAATTTGCTGCTTCATTGAGATTTCCATGCACCATGCATGCATGTCTAGCCTGCATGCATACAGTTTCCTTTATGACTTTGTGCTACTTCAAGACGTTTTTATAAGATGGCTGCATGCATCATTATGATGCAGAGGGCACGAGTACGCCTCCATTTTCAAAAAAAAAATAAAAATGCCACGAAAGTCTTGTCTGTGTTTTGCAGTACGCATTTAGTCAAGCTCGAATCCGACACATACCCCTGAACGAACATGCCCCTCCTCAATCAAATTGGACCTTGAAAAGCAAACAAAATGTTTTGTGGTTGGCTTTGGAATTAATGTATAATCATGGAATGAAGGCATGTATTAATCAGTTGGCCATCCTTTCTCATGGCCAAGAGAGTACTCGTATTTAACCCCAGTATATATCACATCTGCTTCTCTCATTTCATTTCTCTGATGAGAACCCTATATGAAGCTAGAACACAACATACTAGCATGGAGACCTTCTCATTCCCCCCTCCTCGCATGCTCTAAGAATTCTTTCAAAGTGGATATATAGGTGCTCCAAGAATAATGTAGGTGTTGAGAAATTAAGCAATTGTTCGATTAATTTAATCCAAGAATGAATCATGAACATGATATAGACAGTGCTAATGACATACTGAAAATTCATGATGTACGCACATACTAGACATATAGTAGAAACATCTACGCAAACTACTAGTACTGCACACATGGAAATAATCAGGATAAGGGTAAGCATGTTATACCCTCCAGTAGGCCAGTTGGCCGGATCAGCAGCAGAGGCGGCGGCCTCGTCGGCGATGCGCTTGTCGGAGGCGGCCTTGTCGGCAGCAGCCTTGTCAGCGTCGGTGCTGGTGCTCATGGTGAAGACGAAGGCGACGCGGACGAAGATGTAGTCGACGTAGAGGAAGCAGTCGAACCGAGGCGAGCAGTCGCGTAGAAGACGCTCCCCAAAAACCTAATCGCCCCTCTCCCGTACAGGATCTGGAGAGGCGGTGTTTCGGAGGCCTGCTCTCCCGTCGGCCATGTACGCGGAAGACGGGATGGAGTCACCGGCGACAGCAGCAGCGAGAGGAACGACAGAGGTGGTGGTGGCAGAGCAGATGTGATCTGTCTTATTCTCTGGAGAGGAGCGACCTCTCTTATATAGGCGCAGAGGAGGAGACAAACGGTCCAGCATAAACGCACATAATGAATCACAATGAATTCTGATAACGGCCGTACTTAAGACGAAATGTTTCAGCTCGTATTCATTTTTCATTGACCGTTTTCAATTGACTGTTCAAATTCCAATCCTGCGTGACAAAAAGAACACATCGGCTCGGCGAGATTCCAGCAACCCGCAACCCGCGTCGCGTCGTGACGAGACGAGACGAGACGAGCGGGCGGCGGAGGAGGAGCGCGCGCGTGGAACACCTCTCCTTCCTTCACACCAACTCATACTAGTGGGAGAATGTCTCACCTTATAAGTTGGTGTACATCTCTCTCAACTAACAATGTGGGACTAAACTCCCACCACTTGCTAGGCAGCATGGGCCCTTAGGGATTTTTTCTGTAATTGCTAAATGGGCCCAAAGCCCATCTCATATTCAGCAATCCCCCATCAGATCCCAAAGGCCCATGGTGTTGTCCTCTGTTCCAAACTCTGTTTTGATATACCAGTATTTCAGTGGAGACCCGTTAAGGTTGAACATCCACCTAGAGCAAATAGCTACACCCCTCCACAACTGAACAATGGACTAAGCCTTGAATTGTAAATTTGGCGTGAAGGGGTTTCACCAAGTGTCTTACCAGTACTAGGCTGCCGAAGGCTGACCCCTCGGGTGGAGCATATTAGTCACTCTTGGCCCATTCATGAACTTACTAGAGATCACCCTAATCTCATAGACTGTGACCAGCAGTCAGGCTCATATAGGTGTGTTCCTCCAAAGATCGCTCTGTAGGAAAGCATCTTGCTTATTCAAGCCTTGGAACACATTAAGACATAAGTCAACCTGCCATACAGTTACCGAGAGTTGTGCATCTCCAACGGAGCGGGTTAGTTAAAAAACTCTCCTCAGTTAACCACTAGCTTGTTTTCCCAGGTCCTACTTCACGGGATCTCCGATCACATAGGTTGGGTTACTACCATGGCAACTCATGTGGGTCTCATACCCATCTCCCTCGATGCATTGTCTATCACAACACGTGATAGCCCTTTAGTAAAGGGATCTGCCAGATTCTTAGCCGACTGGATATAATCCAATGCTATCACTCCGGAGTTTCTTAAACGTCTGACAGCTTTTAATCTCATTCGTATGTGTTTGTTGGACTGCATGTTGTCCTTTGAACTCTTTACTTTAACAATAACAGTCTGATTGTCACAGTTCATAAGGATAGCCGGAACCGGCTTTTCAACCACTGGCAAGTCCATCAAAAGATCTCGAAGCCATCCTGCTTCGACACCAGATGTGTCTAATGCTGTTAATTCTGCTTCCATTGTCGATCTTGTTAGGATCGTTTGCTTGCAAGACTTCCAGGAAACAGCACCACCTCCAAGGGTAAAAACATACCCCGTTGTGGCTTTCATCTCATCAGCATCAGAGATCCAATTCGCATCACTATATCCTTCAAGAATCGATGGGTATCCAGAATAGTGAAGTCCATAGGTCACAGTACCTTTCAAGTAGCGCATAATTCGTTCAATAGCATGCCAGTGTACATCACCCGGATTGGAAACAAACCGGCTCAGTTTGCTCACAGCAAACATGATGTCAGGCCTCGTAGCACTCGCTAGGTACATAAGTGAACCAATGACTTGAGAGTATCTCAGTTGATCCTTAGCTGTGCCTTCGTTCTTTCGAATCCGCACACTAGGATCATATGGTGTTGGAGAAGTCTTGCAGTCCGAATATTCAAAACGACTCAAGATCTTCTCAACATAGTGAGATTGCAGAAGTGTAATCCCACCCTCATTATCTCTCAACAGCTTGATGTTTAAAATAATATCAGCCACACCAAGGTCCTTCATCTCAAAATTCTGAGATAGAAACGACTTAACCTCCTCAATGACTTTGAGGTTGGTCCCAAATATCAGTATGTCATCAACATACAAGCACAATATAACTCCTTCGCCCCCACCATGGCGATAGTATACACATTTGTCAGCTTCATTAACAACAAAGCCAACCGATGTTAAAGTTGTATTGAACTTCTCATGCCATTGCTTAGGTGCTTGTTTCAAGCCATATAAAGATTTCAGTAACTTACACACTTTTCCTTCCTGACCATCTATTACAAAGCCATCTGGCTGTTGCATATAGATTTCCTCGTCTAGCTCTTCGTTCAGGAAGGCCGTCTTAACATCCATTTGATGGACGAGAAGACCATGCGAGGCCGCCAACGAGAGTAATACTCGTATGGTGGTCAGTCTGGCCACAGGTGAATAAGTATCGAAGAAATCCTCATCTTCTTTCTGGGAATAACCCTTGGCCACAAGCCTAGCCTTGTATTTTTCAATCGTACCATCAGGCCTAAGCTTCTTTTTGAACACCCACTTACATCCCAATGGTTTACAGCCATAGGGACGTTCTGTGATTTCCCATGTCCCATTAGCCAAGATGGAGTCCATCTCGCTACGGACCGCTTCTTTCCAGTAGTCAGCATCCGGAGACGCATAAGCTTCTGAAATGGAAGTGGGAGTATCATCCACAAGGTACACAAGGAAATCATCACCAAAGGACTTTGCAGTCCTCTGTCTCTTGCCCCTACCAAGGGTTTCCTTGTCCTCCTCCTCAGGATTTTCATCATGTGTTTGTTTATAATATTCCATCGGAATGGCAGGTTCAGGAGTCTCATCAGATTCCAGTCTAGAAGTGCTTTGCATATCTCTCATAGGAAAAATATCCTCAAAGAATGTAGCATCTTTAGACTCCATAATCGTACTGACTTTCATGTCAGGTACCTCAGATTTCACTACCAGAAATCTATAGCCGACGCTATTCTTAGCGTAGCCCAAATTAACGCAATCCACAGTCTTTGGTCCAAGCTTACGCTTTTTGGGGATCGGCACATTGACTTTCGCCAAACAGCCCCAAGTACGTAAGTATGAGAGTGTTGTTCTTCTCTTTTCCCATTGTTCATAGGGAGTGATCTCATTGTCTTTTGTCGGAACTTTATTCAGGACATGACATGATGTCAATATAGCCTCCCCCACCATGCCTTGGATAAACCCGATGTATCTAACATGGCGTTAACCAAATCAGTTAGAGTACGGTTTTTCCGTTCGGCAACCCCATTTGACTGAGGTGAGTAGGGAGGCGTCCTCTCATGAATGATACCATGTTCCGCACAAAAGGAATCAAACTCATTAGAGAAATACTCTCCACCACGATCTGACCGGACTCGTTTTATTTTCTTTTCAAGTTGATTCTCAACTTCTGCCTTATAGATTTTAAAGTAGTGTAGAGCCTCATCTTTAGTGTTTAAAAGATATACATAGCAGTATCTAGTAGAATCATCTATCAGTGTCATGAAGTATCTCTTTCCACCTTTAGTCAACACACCATTCATCTCACAAAGATCAGAATGTATGAGTTCTAATGGCGCCAAGTGTCTCTCCTCCGCAGCCTTATGGGGCTTGCGAGGTTGCTTTGCTTGCACACACGAATGGCACTTAGAACCTTTGGCTAAAGTGAAACTTGGGATTAAATTTAACTTTGCTAACCGCGTCATACAACCAAAACCAATGTGACAATGACGTGAATGCCAAACTTCTGTTTCATTAACATTTGAATGAATATTGTTCACGACTTTATTACAAAAAACAGCGAGGGGAAAGCGGAATAGACCTCCACATTCATAACCTTTTCCAACAAACAGTCCATATTTCGTAACGACTACTTTATTAGACTCGAATACCAGCTTAAACCATTCTCTACATAGAAGGGAACCACTAACGAGATTCTTCTTGATGGCGGGGACATGCTGCACGTTCTTCAGTTGCACGATCCTTCCCGAAGTAAACTTCAGTTCGACCGTGCCAACACCATGAACAGAAGCACTCGCGCCATTCCCCATCAGTACGGACCCGTTTCCTGTGGCCTGATAAGAAGAAAACAATGAAATGTCAGCACACACATGAATATTTGCACCTGTGTCAATCCACCAATCGGTAGACTGGCAAACTGAAAATACAGTAAACAAATTACAGTATCCAGATGGCCCACTCTCATTGTTGCTCACAATCATGTTGACAGTCTTGGAGTCCTGTCCTGGCTTCTTGAACTTGTGTGGGCACTTGACAGCCCAATGTTCATCAGAACCACAAGTGAAACAGCCACCCTTCTTCTTATCCTTCTTGAAAGGCTTCTTGCCCTTCTTCTTAAACTCGGTATTCTGTTGGACACCAGTCTTTCCCTTGGGCTTGTGGGGGTTGAAGTTCTTCTGCACCATGTTGGCGACAGAGGTCCCTTCGTTCCCTTTTCCATTCGAGTCCTTTGCTCTCGAGTTCTGCTCAACACTCAGATGGCCAATGATATCCTCAACTGAGAATTCACGCCTCTGATGTTTCAGAGTGGTAGCAAAATTCCTTCAGGAATTGGGTAGCTTAGCGATGATGCATCCCGCGACAAATTTGCCCGGCAGCACACACTTCAGAACCTCAAGTTCCTTAGCGATGCACTGTATCTCATGAGCCTGTTCCAATACAGGACGGTTTTCCACCATCTTGTAATCGTGGAACTGCTCCATAATATACATCTCGCTTCCAGCATCGGTTGCGCCGAATTTAGATTCGAGCGCCTCCCACAAGTCCTTGGCAACCCGCATATGTAAATATGCATCAACCAACTTATCTCCGATCACGCTCAGAACGCATCCAACAAAGACGACGATGGCCTCCCTGAACGCCTTCTCCTGTTCAGGAGCAATCGTTCCCGTGGGAGTCACACCGGCGACCCAGAACACGTTCATCGCCGTGAGCCATAAGACGGTTTTGGTCTGCCAACGCTTAAAGTACGTCCCCGTAAACGGGGCAGGTTTCAGTGCAGCAGCAAAACCATGGATCGAAAATTGCCTACACATATTAGGTTTTTGGATTGTTGACAAATTAAGCAATTGTTCGATTAATTTAATCCAAGAATGAATCATGAACATGATATAGACAGTGCTAATGACATACTGAAAATTCATGACGTACGCACATACTAGACATATAGTAGAAACATCTACGCAAACTACTAGTACTGCACACATGGAAATAATCAGGATAAGGGTAAGCATGTTATACCCTCCAGTAGGCCAGTTGGCCGGATCAGTAGCAGAGGCGGCGGCCTCGTCGGCGATGCGCTTGTCGGAGGCGGCCTTGTCGGTAGCAGCCTTGTCAGCGTCGGTGCTGGTGCTCATGGTGAAGACGAAGGCGACGCGGACGAAGATGTAGTCGACGTAGAGGAAGCAGTCGAACCGAGGCGAGCAGTCGCGTAGAAGACGCTCCCCAAAAACCTAATCGCCCCTCTCCCGCACAGGATCTGGAGAGGCGGGGTTTCGGAGGCCTGCTCTCCCGTCGGCCGTGTACGCGGAAGACGGGATGGAGTCACCGGCGACAGCAGCAGCGAGAGGAACGACAGAGGTGGTGGTGGCAGAGCAGATGTGATCTGTCTTATTCTCTGGAGAGGAGCAACCTCTCTTATATAGGCGTAGAGGAGGAGACAAACGGTCCAGCATAAACGCACATAATGAATCACAATGAATTCTGGTAACGGCCGTACTTAAGACGAAACGTTTCAGCTCGTATTCATTTTTCATTGACCGTTTTCAGTTGACTGTTCAAATTCCAATCCTGCATGACAAAAAGAACACATCGGCTCGGCGAGATTCCCGCAACCCGCGGCGCGTCGTGACGAGACGAGCGGGCGGCGAAGGAGGAGGAGCGCGCGTGTGGAACACCTCTCCTTCCTTCACACCAACTCATACTAGTGGGAGAATGTCTCACCTTATAAGTTGGAGTACATCTCTCTCAACTAGCAATGTGGGACTAAACTCCCACCACTTGCTAGGCAGCATGGGCCCTTAGGGATTTTTTCTGTAATTGCTAAATGGGCCCAAAGCCCATCTCATATTCAGCAATCCCCCACCAGATCCCAAAGGCCCATGGTGTTGTCCTCTGTTCCAAACTTTGTTTTGATATACCAGTATTTCAGTGGAGACCCGTTAAGGTTGAACATCCACCTAGAGCAAATAGCTACACCCCTCCACAACTGAACAATGGACTAAGCCTTGAATTGTCAATTTGGCGTGAAGGGGTTTCACCAATTGTCTTACCAGTACTAGGCTGCCGAAGGCTGACCCCTCGGGTAGAGCATATTAGTCACTCCTGGCCCATTCATGAACTTACTAGAGATCACCCTAATCTCATAGACTGTGACCAGCAGTCAGGCTCATATAGGTGTGTTCCTCCAAAGATCGCTCTGTAGGAAAGCATCTTGCTTATTCAAGCCTTGGAACACATTAAGACATAAGTCAACCTGCCATACAGTTACCGAGAGTTGTGCATCTCCAACGGAGCGGGTTAGTTAAAAAACTCTCCTCAGTTAACCACTAGCTTGTTTTCCCAGGTCCTACTTCACGGGATCTCCGATCACATAGGTTGGGTTACTACCATGGCAACTCATGTGGGTCTCATACCCATCTCCCTCGATGCATTGTCTATCACAACACGTGATAGCCCTTTAGTAAAGGGATCTGCCAGATTCTTAGCCGACTGGATATAATCCAATGCTATCACTCCGGAGTTTCTTAAACGTCTGACAGCTTTTAATCTCATTCGTATGTGTTTGTTGGACTGCCTGTTGTCCTTTGAACTCTTTACTTTAATAATAACAGTCTGATTGTCACAGTTCATAAGGATAGCCGGAACCGGCTTTTCAACCACTGGCAAGTCCATCAAAAGATCTCGAAGCCATCCTGCTTCGACACCAGATGTGTCTAATGCTGTTAATTCTGCTTCCATTGTCGATCTTGTTAGGATCGTTTGCTTGCAAGACTTCCAGGAAACAGCACCACCTCCAAGGGTAAAAACATACCCCGTTGTGGCTTTCATCTCATCAGCATCAGAGATCCAATTCGCATCACTATATCCTTCAAGAACCGATGGGTATCCAGAATAGTGAAGTCCATAGGTCACAGTACCTTTCAAGTAGCGCATAATTCGTTCAATAGCATGCCAGTGTACATCACCCGGATTGGAAACAAACCGGCTCAGTTTGCTCACAGCAAACATGATGTCAGGCCTCGTAGCACTCGCTAGGTACATAAGTGAACCCATGACTTGAGAGTATCTCAGTTGATCCTTAGCTGTGCCTTCGTTCTTTCGAATCCGCACACTAGGATCATATGGTGTTGGAGAAGTCTTGCAGTCCGAATATTCAAAACGACTCAAGATCTTCTCAACATAGTGAGATTGCAGAAGTGTAATCCCACCCTCATTATCTCTCAACAGCTTGATGTTTAAAATAACATCAGCCACACCAAGGTCCTTCATCTCAAAATTCTGAGATAGAAACGACTTAACCTCCTCAATGACTTTGAGGTTGGTCCCAAATATCAGTATGTCATCAACATACAAGCACAGTATAACTCCTTCGCCCCCACCATGGCGATAGTATACACATTTGTCAGCTTCATTAACAACAAAGCCAACCGATGTTAAAGTTGTATTGAACTTCTCATGCCATTGCTTAGGTGCTTGTTTCAAGCCATATAAAGATTTCAGTAACTTACACACTTTTCCTTCCTGACCATCTATTACAAAGCCATCTGGCTGTTGCATATAGATTTCCTCGTCTAGCTCTCCGTTCAGGAAGGCCGTCTTAACATCCATTTGATGGACGAGAAGACCATGCGAGGCCGCCAACGAGAGTAATACTCGTATGGTGGTCAGTCTGGCCACAGGTGAATAAATATCGAAGAAATCCTCATCTTCTTTCTGGGAATAACCCTTGGCCACAAGCCTAGCCTTGTATTTTTCAATTGTACCATCAGGCCTAAGCTTCTTTTTGAACACCCACTTACATCCCAATGGTTTACAGCCATAGGGACGTTCTGTGATTTCCCATGTCCCATTAGCCAAGATGGAGTCCATCTCGCTACGGACCGCTTCTTTCCAGTAGTCAGCATCCGGAGACGCATAAGCTTCTGAAATGGAAGTGGGAGTATCATCCACAAGGTACACAAGGAAATCATCACCAAAGGACTTTGCAGTCCTCTGTCTCTTGCCCCTACCAAGGGTTTCCTTGTCCTCCTCCTCAGGATTTTCATCATGTGTTTGTTCATAATATTCCATCGGAATGGCAGGTTCAGGAGTCTCATCAGATTCCAGTCTAGAAGTGCTTTGCATATCTCTCATAGGAAAAATATCCTCAAAGAATGTAGCATCTTTAGACTCCATAATCGTACCGACTTTCATGTCAGGTACCTCAGATTTCACTACCAGAAATCTATAGCTGACGCTATTCTTAGCGTAGCCCAAATTAACGCAATCCACAGTCTTTGGTCCAAGCTTACGCTTTTTGGGGATCGGCACATTGACTTTCGCCAAACAGCCCCAAGTACGTAAGTATGAGAGTGTTGTTCTTCTCTTTTCCCATTGTTCATAGGGAGTGATCTCATTGTCTTTTGTCGGAACTTTATTCAGGACATGACATGATGTCAATATAGCCTCCCCCACCATGCCTTGGATAAACCCGATGTATCTAACATGGCGTTAACCAAATCAGTTAGAGTACGGTTTTTCCGTTCGGCAACCCCATTTGACTGAGGTGAGTAGGGAGGCGTCCTCTCATGAATGATACCATGTTCCGCACAAAAGGAATCAAACTCATTAGAGAAATACTCTCCACCACGATCTGACCGGACTCGTTTTATTTTCTTTTCAAGTTGATTCTCAACTTCTGCCTTATAGATTTTAAAGTAGTGTAGAGCCTCATCTTTAGTGTTTAAAAGATATACATAGCAGTATCTAGTAGAATCATCTATCAGTGTCATGAAGTATCTCTTTCCACCTTTAGTCAACACACCATTCATCTCACAAAGATCAGAATGTATGAGTTCTAATGGCGCCAAGTGTCTCTCCTCCGCAGCCTTATGGGGCTTGCGAGGTTGCTTTGCTTGCACACACGAATGGCACTTAGAACCTTTGGCTAAAGTGAAACTTGGGATTAAATTTAACTTTGCTAACCGCGTCATACAACCAAAACCAATGTGACAATGACGTGAATGCCAAACTTCTGTTTCATTAACATTTGAATGAATATTGTTCACGACTTTATTACAAAAAACAGCGAGGGGAAAGCGGAATAGACCTCCACATTCATAACCTTTTCCAACAAACAGTCCATATTTCGTAACGACTACTTTATTAGACTCGAATACCAGCTTAAACCCTTCTCTACATAGAAGGGAACCACTAACGAGATTCTTCTTGATGGCGGGGACATGCTGCACGTTCTTCAGTTGCACGATCCTTCCCGAAGTAAACTTCAGTTCGACCGTGCCAACACCATGAACAGAAGCACTCGCGCCATTCCCCATCAGTACGGACCCGTTTCCTGTGGCCTGATAAGAAGAAAACAATGAAATGTCAGCACACACATGAATATTTGCACCTGTGTCAATCCACCAATCGGTAGACTGGCAAACTGAAAATACAGTAAACAAATTACAGTATCCAGATGGCCCACTCTCATTGTTGCTCACAATCATGTTGACAGTCTTGGAGTCCTGTCCTGGCTTCTTGAACTTGTGTGGGCACTTGACAGCCCAATGTTCATCAGAACCACAAGTGAAACAGCCACCCTTCTTCTTATCCTTCTTGAAAGGCTTCTTGCCCTTCTTCTTAAACTCGGTATTCTGTTGGACACCAGTCTTTCCCTTGGGCTTGTGGGGGTTGAAGTTCTTCTGCACCATGTTGGCGACAGAGGTCCCTTCGTTCCCTTTTCCATTCGAGTCCTTTGCTCTCGAGTTCTGCTCAACACTCAGATGGCCAATGATATCCTCAACTGAGAATTCACGCCTCTGATGTTTCAGAGTGGTAGCAAAATTCCTTCAGGAATTGGGTAGCTTAGCGATGATGCATCCCGCGACAAATTTGCCCGGCAGCACACACTTCAGAACCTCAAGTTCCTTAGCGATGCACTGTATCTCATGAGCCTGTTCCAATACAAGACGGTTTTCCACCATCTTGTAATCGTGGAACTGCTCCATAATATACATCTCGCTTCCAGCATCGGTTGCGCCGAATTTAGATTCGAGCGCCTCCCACAAGTCCTTGGCAACCCGCATATGTAAATATGCATCAACCAACTTATCTCCGATCACGCTCAGAACGCATCCAACAAAGACGACGATGGCCTCCCTGAACGCCTTCTCCTGTTCAGGAGCAATCGTTCCCGTGGGAGTCACACCGGCGACCCAGAACACGTTCATCGCCGTGAGCCATAAGACGGTTTTGGTCTGCCAACGCTTAAAGTACGTCCCCGTAAACGGGGCAGGTTTCAGTGCAGCAGCAAAACCATGGATCGAAAATTGCCTACACATATTAGGTTTTTGGATTGTTGACAAATTAAGCAATTGTTCGATTAATTTAATCCAAGAATGAATCATGAACATGATATAGACAGTGCTAATGACATACTGAAAATTCATGACGTACGCACATACTAGACATATAGTAGAAACATCTACGCAAACTACTAGTACTGCACACATGGAAATAATCAGGATAAGGGTAAGCATGTTATACCCTCCAGTAGGCCAGTTGGCCGGATCAGTAGCAGAGGCGGCGGCCTCGTCGGCGATGCGCTTGTCGGAGGCGGCCTTGTCGGTAGCAGCCTTGTCAGCGTCGGTGCTGGTGCTCATGGTGAAGACGAAGGCGACGCGGACGAAGATGTAGTCGACGTAGAGGAAGCAGTCGAACCGAGGCGAGCAGTCGCGTAGAAGACGCTCCCCAAAAACCTAATCGCCCCTCTCCCGCACAGGATCTGGAGAGGCGGGGTTTCGGAGGCCTGCTCTCCCGTCGGCCGTGTACGCGGAAGACGGGATGGAGTCACCGGCGACAGCAGCAGCGAGAGGAACGACAGAGGTGGTGGTGGCAGAGCAGATGTGATCTGTCTTATTCTCTGGAGAGGAGCAACCTCTCTTATATAGGCGTAGAGGAGGAGACAAACGGTCCAGCATAAACGCACATAATGAATCACAATGAATTCTGGTAACGGCCGTACTTAAGACGAAACGTTTCAGCTCGTATTCATTTTTCATTGACCGTTTTCAGTTGACTGTTCAAATTCCAATCCTGCGTGACAAAAAGAACACATCGGCTCGGCGAGATTCCCGCAACCCGCGGCGCGTCGTGACGAGACGAGCGGGCGGCGAAGGAGGAGGAGCGCGCGTGTGGAACACCTCTCCTTCCTTCACACCAACTCATACTAGTGGGAGAATGTCTCACCTTATAAGTTGGAGTACATCTCTCTCAACTAGCAATGTGGGACTAAACTCCCACCACTTGCTAGGCAGCATGGGCCCTTAGGGATTTTTTCTGTAATTGCTAAATGGGCCCAAAGCCCATCTCATATTCAGCAATCCCCCACCAGATCCCAAAGGCCCATGGTGTTGTCCTCTGTTCCAAACTTTGTTTTGATATACCAGTATTTCAGTGGAGACCCGTTAAGGTTGAACATCCACCTAGAGCAAATAGCTACACCCCTCCACAACTGAACAATGGACTAAGCCTTGAATTGTCAATTTGGCGTGAAGGGGTTTCACCAATTGTCTTACCAGTACTAGGCTGCCGAAGGCTGACCCCTCGGGTAGAGCATATTAGTCACTCCTGGCCCATTCATGAACTTACTAGAGATCACCCTAATCTCATAGACTGTGACCAGTAGTCAGGCTCATATAGGTGTGTTCCTCCAAAGATCGCTCTGTAGGAAAGCATCTTGCTTATTCAAGCCTTGGAACACATTAAGACATAAGTCAACCTGCCATACAGTTACCGAGAGTTGTGCATCTCCAACGGAGCGGGTTAGTTAAAAAACTCTCCTCAGTTAACCACTAGCTTGTTTTCCCAGGTCCTACTTCACGGGATCTCCGATCACATAGGTTGGGTTACTACCATGGCAACTCATGTGGGTCTCATACCCATCTCCCTCGATGCATTGTCTATCACAACACGTGATAGCCCTTTAGTAAAGGGATCTGCCAGATTCTTAGCCGACTGGATATAATCCAATGCTATCACTCCGGAGTTTCTTAAACGTCTGACAGCTTTTAATCTCATTCGTATGTGTTTGTTGGACTGCCTGTTGTCCTTTGAACTCTTTACTTTAATAATAACAGTCTGATTGTCACAGTTCATAAGGATAGCCGGAACCGGCTTTTCAACCACTGGCAAGTCCATCAAAAGATCTCGAAGCCATCCTGCTTCGACACCAGATGTGTCTAATGCTGTTAATTCTGCTTCCATTGTCGATCTTGTTAGGATCGTTTGCTTGCAAGACTTCCAGGAAACAGCACCACCTCCAAGGGTAAAAACATACCCCGTTGTGGCTTTCATCTCATCAGCATCAGAGATCCAATTCGCATCACTATATCCTTCAAGAACCGATGGGTATCCAGAATAGTGAAGTCCATAGGTCACAGTACCTTTCAAGTAGCGCATAATTCGTTCAATAGCATGCCAGTGTACATCACCCGGATTGGAAACAAACCGGCTCAGTTTGCTCACAGCAAACATGATGTCAGGCCTCGTAGCACTCGCTAGGTACATAAGTGAACCCATGACTTGAGAGTATCTCAGTTGATCCTTAGCTGTGCCTTCGTTCTTTCGAATCCGCACACTAGGATCATATGGTGTTGGAGAAGTCTTGCAGTCCGAATATTCAAAACGACTCAAGATCTTCTCAACATAGTGAGATTGCAGAAGTGTAATCCCACCCTCATTATCTCTCAACAGCTTGATGTTTAAAATAACATCAGCCACACCAAGGTCCTTCATCTCAAAATTCTGAGATAGAAACGACTTAACCTCCTCAATGACTTTGAGGTTGGTCCCAAATATCAGTATGTCATCAACATACAAGCACAGTATAACTCCTTCGCCCCCACCATGGCGATAGTATACACATTTGTCAGCTTCATTAACAACAAAGCCAACCGATGTTAAAGTTGTATTGAACTTCTCATGCCATTGCTTAGGTGCTTGTTTCAAGCCATATAAAGATTTCAGTAACTTACACACTTTTCCTTCCTGACCATCTATTACAAAGCCATCTGGCTGTTGCATATAGATTTCCTCGTCTAGCTCTCCGTTCAGGAAGGCCGTCTTAACATCCATTTGATGGACGAGAAGACCATGCGAGGCCGCCAACGAGAGTAATACTCGTATGGTGGTCAGTCTGGCCACAGGTGAATAAGTATCGAAGAAATCCTCATCTTCTTTCTGGGAATAACCCTTGGCCACAAGCCTAGCCTTGTATTTTTCAATCGTACCATCAGGCCTAAGCTTCTTTTTGAACACCCACTTACATCCCAATGGTTTACAGCCATAGGGACGTTCTGTGATTTCCCATGTCCCATTAGCCAAGATGGAGTCCATCTCGCTACGGACCGCTTCTTTCCAGTAGTCAGCATCCGGTGATGCATAAGCTTCTAAAATGGAAGTGGGAGTATCATCCACAAGGTACACAAGGAAATCATCACCAAAGGACTTTGCAGTCCTCTGTCTCTTGCCCCTACCAAGGGTTTCCTTGTCCTCCTCCTCAGGATTTTCATCATGTGTTTGTTCATAATATTCCATCGGAATGGCAGGTTCAGGAGTCTCATCAGATTCCAGTCTAGAAGTGCTTTGCATATCTCTCATAGGAAAAATATCCTCAAAGAATGTAGCATCTTTAGACTCCATAATCGTACCGACTTTCATGTCAGGTACCTCAGATTTCACTACCAGAAATCTATAGCCGACGCTATTCTTAGCGTAGCCCAAATTAACGCAATCCACAGTCTTTGGTCCAAGCTTACGCTTTTTGGGGATCGGCACATTGACTTTCGCCAAACAGACCCAAGTACGTAAGTATGAGAGTGTTGTTCTTCTCTTTTCCCATTGTTCATAGGGAGTGATTGTTGGGGATCGTAGCAGAAAATCAAAAATTTTCCTACGCGTCACCAAGATCTATGTATGGAGTAATCTAGAAGCGAGCATAAAGGAGAGTGGATCTACATACCCTTGTAGATCGCGATGCGGAAGTGTTGCAAGAACGCGGATGAAGGAGTCGTACTCGCTGCGATTCAGATCGCGGTTGATTCCGATCTAAGCGCCGAACAACGGCGCCTCCGCGTTCAACACACGTGCAGCCCGGTGACGTCTCCCACGCCTTGATCCAGCAAGGAGAGAGGGAGAGGTTGGGGAAGACTCCATCCAACAGCAGCACGACGGCGTGATGGTGGTGGAGGAGCGCGGGACTCCAGCAGGGCTTCGCCAAGCGCTGCAAGAGATGAGGAGGGAGAGAGGTAGGGCTGCGCCATGCGACAGAGGTCAAAACGTGTTGTGGGCAGCCCCAAAACTCTCATATATATAGGGGGAAGGGGGGGCTGCGCCCCCTTTAGGGTTTCCCACCCCTAGGGGTGCGGCCACCCTAGATCCCATCTAGGGGTGGCGGCCAGAGGGGGAGAGGGAGAGGGGGGCGCACCAGATTGGGCCCTAGGGCCCATCTGCCCTAGGGTTTGCCCCCTTCCCCTCTTGGAGGCGCCCTGGGCCTTGGTGGGGGGGCGCACCAGCCCACCTGGGGCTGGTCTCCTCCCACACTTGGCCCACGTATGCCTCCGGGGCTGGTGGCCCCACCCGGTGGACCCCCGGGACCCTCCCGGTGGTCCCGGTACGCTACCGATAGTGCCCGAAACTTTTCCGGTGACCAAAACGGGACTTCACATATATGAATCTTTACCTCCGGACCATTCCGGAACTCCTCGTGACGTCCGGGATCTCATCCGGGACTCCGAACAACATTCGGTAACCGCGTACATACTTTCCCTATAACCCTAGCGTCATCGAACCTTAAGTGTGTAGACCCTACGGGCTCGGGAACCATGTTGACATGACCGAGACAACTCTCCGGCCAATAACCAACAGCAGGATCTGGATACCCATGTTGGCTCCCACATGTTCCACGATGATCTCATCGGATGAACCACGATGTCAAGGATTCAATCAATCCCGTATACGATTCCCTTTGTCTATCGGTATAGCACTTGCCCGAGATTCGATCGTCGGTATACCGATACCTTGCTCAATCTCGTTACCGGCAAGTCTCTTTACTCATTCCGCAACACATCATCCCATGATCAACTCCTTGATCACATATTGTGCACATTATGATGATGTCCTACCGAGTGGGCCCAGAGATACCTCTCCGTCATACGGAGTGACAAATCCCAGTCTCGATTCGTGCCAACCCAACATACACTTTCGGACATACCTGTAGTGCACCTTTATAGCCACCCAGTTACGTTGTGACGTTTGGTACACCCAAAGCATTCCTACTGTATCCGGGAGTTGCACAATCTCATGGTCTAAGGAAAATATACTTGACATATAGAAAAGCTTTAGCATACGAACTACACGATCTGTGCTAGGCTTAGGATTGGGTCTTGTCCATCACATCATTCTCCTAATGATGTGATCCCGTTATCAAAGACATCCAATGTCCATGGTCAGGAAACCGTAACCATCTATTGATCAACGAGCTAGTCATCTAGAGGCTTACTAGGGACAGGGTGTTTGTCTATGTATCCACACATGTATCTGAGTTTCCTATCAATACAATTCTAGCATGGATAATAAACAATTATCATGAACAAGGAAATATAATAATAACCAATTTATTATTGCCTCTAGGGCATATTTCCAACAGTGATCTCATTGTCTTTTGTCAGAACTTTATTCAGGACATGACATGATGTCAATATAGCCTCCCCCCACCATGCCTTGGATAAACCCGATGTATCTAACATGGCGTTAACCAAATCAGTTAGAGTACGGTTTTTCCGTTCGGCAACCCCATTTGACTGAGGTGAGTAGGGAGGCGTCCTCTCATGAATGATACCATGTTCCGCACAAAAGGAATCAAACTCATTAGAGAAATACTCTCCACCACGATCTGACCGGACTCGTTTTATTTTCTTTTCAAGTTGATTCTCAACTTCTGCCTTATAGATTTTAAAGTAGTGTAGAGCCTCATCTTTAGTGTTTAAAAGATATACATAGCAGTATCTAGTAGAATCATCTATCAGTGTCATGAAGTATCTCTTTCCACCTTTAGTCAACACACCATTCATCTCACAAAGATCAGAATGTATGAGTTCTAATGGCGCCAAGTGTCTCTCCTCCGCAGCCTTATGGGGCTTGCGAGGTTGCTTTGCTTGCACACACGAATGGCACTTAGAACCTTTGGCTAAAGTGAAACTTGGGATTAAATTTAACTTTGCTAACCGCGTCATACAACCAAAACCAATGTGACAAAGACGTGAGTGCCAAACTTCTGTTTCATTAACATTTGAAGGGAACCACTAACGACATTTGAATGGCACTTAGACTCGAATACCAGCTTAAACCCTTCTCTACATAGAAGGGAACCACTAACGAGATTCTTCTTGATGGCGGGGACATGCTGCACGTTCTTCAGTTGCACGATCCTTCCCGAAGTAAACTTCAGTTTGACCGTGCCAACACCATGAACAGAAGCACTCGCGCCATTCCCCATCAGTACGGACCCGTTTCCTGTGGCCTGATAAGAAGAAAACAATGAAATGTCAGCACACACATGAATATTTGCACCTGTGTCAATCCACCAATCGGTAGACTGGCAAACTGAAAATACAGTAAACAAATTACCGTACCCAGATGGCCCACTCTCATTGTTGCTCACAGTCATGTTGACAGTCTTGGAGTCCTGTCCTGGCTTCTTGAACTTGTGTGGGCACTTGACAGCCCAATGTTCATCAGAACCACAAGTGAAACAGCCACCCTTCTTCTTATCCTTCTTGAAAGGCTTCTTGCCCTTCTTCTTAAACTCGGTATTCTGTTGGACACCAGTCTTTCCCTTGGGCTTGTGGGGGTTGAAGTTCTTCTGCACCATGTTGGCGACAGAGGTCCCTTCGTTCCCTTTTCCATTCGAGTCCTTTGCTCTCGAGTTCTGCTCAACACTCAGATGGCCAATGATATCCTCAACTGAGAATTCACGCCTCTGATGTTTCAGAGTGGTAGCAAAATTCCTCCAGGAATTGGGTAGCTTAGCGATGATGCATCCCGCGACAAATTTGCCCGGCAGCACACACTTCAGAACCTCAAGTTCCTTAGCGATGCACTGTATCTCATGAGCCTGTTCCAATACAGGACGGTTTTCCACCATCTTGTAATCGTGGAACTGCTCCATAATATACATCTCGCTTCCAGCATCAGTTGCGCCGGATTTAGATTTGAGCGCCTCCCACAAGTCCTTGGCAACCCGCATATGTAAATATGCATCAACCAACTTATCTCCGATCACGCTCAGAACGCATCCAACAAAGACGACGGTGGCCTCCCTGAACGCCTTCTCCTGTTCAGGAGCAATCGTTCCTGTGGGAGTCACACCGGCGACCCAGAACACGTTCATCGCCGTGAGCCATAAGACGGTTTTGGTCTGCCAACGCTTAAAGTACGTCCCCGTAAACGGGGCAGGTTTCAGTGCAGCAGCAAAACCATGGATCGAAAATTGCCTACACATATTAGGTTTTTGGATTGTTGAGAAATTAAGCAATTGTTCGATTAATTTAATCCAAGAATGAATCATGAACATGATATAGACAGTGCTAATGACATACTGAAAATTCATGATGTACGCACATACTAGACATATAGTAGAAACATCTACGCAAACTACTAGTACTGCACACATGGAAATAATCAGGATAAGGGTAAGCATGTTATACCCTCCAGTAGGCCAGTTGGCCGGATCAGCAGCAGAGGCGGCGGCCTCGTCGGCGATGCGCTTGTCGGAGGCGGCCTTGTCGGCAGCAGCCTTGTCAGCGTCGGTGCTGGTGCTCATGGTGAAGACGAAGGCGACGCGGACGAAGATGTAGTCGACGTAGAGGAAGCAGTCGAACCGAGGCGAGCAGTCGCGTAGAAGACGCTCCCCAAAAACCTAATCGCCCCTCTCCCGTACAAGATCTGGAGAGGCGGGGTTTCGGAGGCCTGCTCTCCCGTCGGCCGTGTACGCGGAAGACGGGATGGAGTCACCGGCGACAGCAGCAGCGAGAGGAACGACAGAGGTGGTGGTGGCAGAGCAGATGTGATCTGTCTTATTCTCTGGAGAGGAGCGACCTCTCTTATATAGGCGCAGAGGAGGAGACAAACGGTCCAGCATAAACGCACATAATGAATCACAATGAATTCTGGTAACGGCCGTACTTAAGACGAAACGTTTCAGCTCGTATTCATTTTTCATTGACCGTTTTCAGTTGACTGTTCAAATTCCAATCCTGCGTGACAAAAAGAACACATCGGCTCGGCGAGATTCCCGCAACCCGCGACGCGTCGTGACGAGACGAGCGGGCGGCGGAGGAGGAGGAGCGCGCGTGTGGAACACCTCTCCTTCCTTCACACCAACTCATACTAGTGGGAGAATGTCTCACCTTATAAGTTGGTGTACATCTCTCTCAACTAGCAATGTGGGACTAAACTCCCACCACTTGCTAGGCAGCATGGGCCCTTAGGGATTTTTTCTGTAATTGCTAAATGGGCCCAAAGCCCATCTCATATTCAGCAATCCCCCACCAGATCCCAAAGGCCCATGGTGTTGTCCTCTGTTCCAAACTCTGTTTTGATATACCAGTATTTCAGTGGAGACCCGTTAAGGTTGAACATCCACCTAGAGCAAATAGCTACACCCCTCCACAACTGAACAATGGACTAAGCCTTGAATTGTCAATTTGGCGTGAAGGGGTTTTCACCAAGTGTCTTACCAGTACTAGGCTGCCGAAGGCTGACCCCTCGGGTGGAGCATATTAGTCACTCCTGGCCCATTCATGAACTTACTAGAGATCACCCTAATCTCATAGACTGTGACCAGCAGTCAGGCTCATATAGGTGTGTTCCTCCAAAGATCGCTCTGTAAGAAAGCATCTTGCTTATTCAAGCCTTGGAACACATTAAGACATAAGTCAACCTGCCATACAGTTACCGAGAGTTGTGCATCTCCAACGGAGCGTGTTAGTTAAAAAACTCTCCTCAGTTAACCACTAGCTTGTTTTCCCAGGTCCTACTTCACGGGATCTCCGATCACATAGGTTGGGTTACTACCATGGCAACTCATGTGGGTCTCATACCCATCTCCCTCGATGCATTGTCTATCACAACACGTGATAGCCCTTTAGTAAAGGGATCTGCCAGATTCTTAGCCGACTGGATATAATCCAATGCTATCACTCCGGAGTTTCTTAAACGTCTGACAGCTTTTAATCTCATTCGTATGTGTTTGTTGGACTGCCTGTTGTCCTTTGAACTCTTTACTTTAACAATAACAGTCTGATTGTCACAGTTCATAAGGATAGCCGGAACTGGCTTTTCAACCACTGGCAAGTCCATCAAAAGATCTCGAAGCCATCCTGCTTCGACACCAGATGTGTCTAATGCTGTTAATTCTGCTTCCATTGTCGATCTTGTTAGGATCGTTTGCTTGCAAGACTTCCAGGAAACAGCACCACCTCCAAGGGTAAAAACATACCCCATTGTGGCTTTCATCTCATCAGCATCAGAGATCCAATTCGCATCACTATATCCTTCAAGAACCGATGGGTATCCAGAATAGTGAAGTCCACAGGTCACAGTACCTTTCAAGTAGCGCATAATTCGTTCAATAGCATGCGAGTGTACATCACCCGGATTGGAAACAAACCGGCTCAGTTTGCTCACAGCAAACATGATGTCAGGCCTCGTAGCACTCGCTAGGTACATAAGTGAACCAATGCTTGAGAGTATCTCAGTTGATCCTTAGTTGTGCCTTCGTTCTTTCGAATCCGCACACTAGGATCATATGGTGTTGGAGAAGTCTTGCAGTCCGAATATTCAAAACGACTCAAGATCTTCTCAACATAGTGAGATTGCAGAAGTGTAATCCCACCCTCATTATCTCTCAACAGCTTGATGTTTAAAATAACATCAGCCACACCAAGGTCCTTCATCTCAAAATTCTGAGATAGAAACGACTTAACCTCCTCAATGAATTTGAGGTTGGTCCCAAATATCAGTATGTCATCAACATACAAGCACAGTATAACTCCTTCGCCCCCACCATGGCGATAGTATACACATTTGTCAGCTTCATTAACAACAAAGCCAACCGATGCTAAAGTTGTATTGAACTTCTCATGCCATTGCTTAGGTGCTTGTTTCAAGCCATATAAAGATTTCAGTAACTTACACACTTTTCCTTCCTGACCATCTATTACAAAGCCATCTGGCTGTTGCATATAGATTTCCTCGTCTAGCTCTCCGTTCAGGAAGGCCGTCTTAACATCCATTTGATGGACGAGAAGACCATGCGAGGCCGCCAACGAGAGTAATACTCGTATGGTGGTTTATCTGGCCACAGGTGAATAAGTATCGAAGAAATCGTCATCTTCTTTCTGGGAATAACCCTTGGCCACAAGCCTAGCCTTATATTTTTCAATCGTACCATCAGGCCTAAGCTTCTTTTTGAACACCCACTTACATCCCAATGGTTTACAGCCATAGGGACGTTCTGTGATTTCCCATGTCCCATTAGCCAAGATGGAGTCCATCTCGCTACGGACCGCTTCTTTCCAGTAGTCAGCATCCGGAGACGCATAAGCTTCTGAAATGGAAGTGGGAGTATCATCCACAAGGTACACAAGGAAATCATCACCAAAGGACTTTGCAGTCCTCTGTCTCTTGCCCCTACCAAGGGTTTCCTTGTCCTCCTCCTCAGGATTTTCATCATGTGTTTGTTCATAATATTCCATCGGAATGGCAGGTTCAGGAGTCTCATCAGATTCCAGTCTAGAAGTGCTTTGCATATCTCTCATAGGAAAAATATCCTCAAAGAATGTAGCATCTTTAGACTCCATAATCGTACCGACTTTCATGTCAGGTACCTCAGATTTCACTACCAGAAATCTATAGCCGACGCTATTCTTAGCGTAGCCCAAATTAACGCAATCCACAGTCTTTGGTCCAAGCTTACGCTTTTTGGGGATCGGCACATTGACTTTCGCCAAACAGCCCCAAGTACGTAAGTATGAGAGTGTTGTTCTTCTCTTTTCCCATTGTTCATAGGGAGTGATCTCATTGTCTTTTGTCGGAACTTTATTCAGGACATGACATGATGTCAATATAGCCTCCCCCACCATGCCTTGGATAAACCCGATGTATCTAACATGGCGTTAATCAAATCAGTTAGAGTACGGTTTTTCCGTTCGGCAACCCCATTTGACTGAGGTGAGTAGGGAGGCGTCCTCTCATGAATGATACCATGTTCCGCACAAAAGGAATCAAACTCATTAGAGAAATACTCTCCACCACGATCTGACCGGACTCGTTTTATTTTCTTTTCAAGTTGATTCTCAACTTCTGCCTTATAGATTTTAAAGTAGTGTAGAGCCTCATCTTTAGTGTTTAAAAGATATACATAGCAGTATCTAGTAGAATCATCTATCAGTGTCATGAAGTATCTCTTTCCACCTTTAGTCAACACACCATTCATCTCAGAAAGATCAGAATGTATGAGTTCTAATGGCGCCAAGTGTCTCTCCTCCGCAGCCTTATGGGGCTTGCGAGGTTGCTTTGCTTGCACAAACGAATGGCACTTAGAACCTTTGGCTAAAGTGAAACTTGGGATTAAATTTAACTTTGCTAACCGCGTCATACAACCAAAACCAATGTGACAAAGACGTGAATGCCAAACTTCTGTTTCATTAACATTTGAATGAATATTGTTCACGACTTTATTACAAAAAACAGCGAGGGAAAAGCGGAATAGACCTCCACATTCATAACCTTTTCCAACAAACAGTCCATATTTCGTAACGACTACTTTATTAGACTCGAATACCAGCTTAAACCCTTCTCTACATAGAAGGGAACCACTAACGAGATTCTTCTTGATGGCGGGGACATGCTGCACGTTCTTCAGTTGCACGATCCTTCCCGAAGTAAACTTCAGTTAGACCGTGCCAACACCATGAACAGAAGCACTCGCGCCATTCGCCATCAGTACGGACCCGTTTCCTGTGGCCTGATATGAAGAAAACAATGAAATGTCAGCGCACACATGAATATTTGCACCTATGTCAATCCACCAATCGGTAGACTGGCAAACTGAAAATACAGTAAACAAATTACCGTACCCAGATGGCCCACTCTCATTGTTGCTCACAATCATGTTGACAGTCTTGGAGTCCTGTCCTGGCTTCTTGAACTTGTGTGGGCACTTGACAGCCCAATGTTCATCAGAACCACAAGTGAAACAGCCACCCTTCTTCTTATCCTTCTTAAAAGGCTTCTTGCCCTTCTTCTTAAACTCGGTATTCTGTTGGACACCAGTCTTTCCCTTGGGCTTGTGGGGGTTGAAGTTCTTCTGCACCATGTTGGCGACAGAGGTCCCTTCGTTCCCTTTTCCATTCGAGTCCTTTGCTCTCGAGTTCTGCTCAACACCAGATGGCCAATGATATCCTCAACTGAGAATTCACGCCTCTGATGTTTCAGAGTGGTAGCAAAATTCCTCCAGGAATTGGGTAGCTTAGCGATGATGCATCCCGCGACAAATTTTCCCGGCAGCACACACTTCAGAACCTCAAGTTCCTTAGCGATGCACTATATCTCATGAGCCTGTTCCAATACAGGACGGTTTTCCACCATCTTGTAATCGTGGAACAGCTCCATAATATACATCTCGCTTCCAGTATCGGTTGCGCCGAATTTAGATTCGAGCGCCTCCCACAAGTCCTTGGCAACCCGCATATGTAAATATGCATCAACCAACTTATCTCCGATCACGCTCAGAACGCATCCAACAAAGACGACGGTGGCCTCCCTGAACGCCTTCTCCTGTTCAGGAGCAATCGTTCCCGTGGGAGTCACACCGGCGACCCAGAACACGTTCATCGCTGTGAGCCATAAGACGGTTTTGGTCTGCCAACGCTTAAAGTACGTCCCCGTAAATGGGGCAGGTTTCAGTGCAGCAGCAAAACCATGGATCGAAAATTGCCTACACATATTAGGTTTTTGGATTGTTGAGAAATTAAGCAATTGTTCGATTAATTTAATCCAAGAATGAATCATGAACATGATATAGACAGTGCTAATGACATACTGAAAATTCATGATGTACGCACATACTAGACATATAGTAGAAACATCTACGCAAACTACTAGTACTGCACACATGGAAATAATCAGGATAAGGGTAAGCATGTTATACCCTCCAGTAGGCCAGTTGGCCGGATCAGCAGCAGAGGCGGCGGCCTCGTCGGCGATGCGCTTGTCGGAGGCGGCCTTGTCGGCAGCAGCCTTGTCAGCGTCGGTGCTGGTGCTCATGGTGAAGACGAAGGCGACGCGGACGAAGATGTAGTCGACGTAGAGGAAGCAGTCGAACCGAGGCGAGCAGTCGCGTAGAAGACGCTCCCCAAAAACCTAATCGCCCCTCTCCCGTACAGGATCTGGAGAGGCGGGGTTTCGGAGGCCTGCTCTCCCGTCGGCCGTGTACGTGGAAGACGGGATGGAGTCACCGGCGACAGCAGCAGCGAGAGGAACGACAGAGGTGGTGGTGGCAGAGCAGATGTGATCTGTCTTATTCTCTGGAGAGGAGCGACCTCTCTTATATAGGCGCAGAGGAGGAGACAAACGGTCCAGCATAAACGCACATAATGAATCACAATGAATTCTGGTAACGGCCGTACTTAAGACGAAACGTTTCAGCTCGTATTCATTTTTCATTGACCGTTTTCAGTTGACTGTTCAAATTCCAATCCTGCGTGACAAAAAGAACACATCGGCTCGGCGAGATTCCCGCAACCCGCGGCGCGTCGCGTCGCGACGAGACGAGCGGGCGGCGGAGGAGGAGGAGCGCGCGTGTGGAACACCTCTCCTTCCTTCACACCAACTCATACTAGTGGGAGAATGTCTTACCTTTTAAGTTGGTGTACATCTCTCTGAACTAGCAATGTGGGACTAAACTCCCACCACTTGCTAGGCAGCATGGCCCCTTAGGGATTTTTTCTGTAATTGCTAAATGGGCCCAAAGCCCATCTCATATTCAGCAATCCCCCACCAGATCCCAAAGGCCCATGGTGTTGTCCTCTGTTCCAAACTCTGTTTTGATATACCAGTATTTCAGTGGAGACCCGTTAAGGTTGAACATCCACCTAGAGCAAATAGCTACACCCCTCCACAACTGAACAATGGACTAAGCCTTGAATTGTCAATTTGGCGTGAAGGGGTTTCACCAAGTGTCTTACCAATACTAGGCTGCCGAAGGCTGACCCCTCGGGTGGAGCATATTAGTCACTCCTGGCCCATTCATGAACTTACTAGAGATCACCCTAATCTCATAGACTGTGACCAGCAGTCAGGCTCATATAGGTGTGTTCCTCCAAAGATCGCTCTGTAGGAAAGCATCTTGCTTATTCAAGCCTTGGAACACATTAAGACATAAGTCAACCTGCCATACAGTTACCGAGAGTTGTGCATCTCCAACGGAGCGGGTTAGTTAAAAAACTCTCCTCAGTTAACCACTAGCTTGTTTTCCCAGGTCCTACTTCACGGGATCTCCGATCACATAGGTTGGGTTACTACCATGGCAACTCATGTGGGTCTCATACCCATCTCCCTCGATGCATTGTCTATCACAACACGTGATAGCCCTTTAGTAAAGGGATCTGCCAGATTCTTAGCCGACTGGATATAATCCAATGCTATCACTCCGGAGTTTCTTAAACGTCTGACAGCTTTTAATCTCATTCGTATGTGTTTGTTGGACTGCATGTTGTCCTTTGAACTCTTTACTTTAACAATAACAGTCTGATTGTCACAGTTCATAAGGATAGCCGGAACCGGCTTTTCAACCACTGGCAAGTCCATCAAAAGATCTCGAAGCCATCCTGCTTCGACACCAGATGTGTCTAATGCTGTTAATTCTGCTTCCATTGTCGATCTTGTTAGGATCGTTTGCTTGCAAGACTTCCAGGAAATAGTACCACCTCCAAGGGTAAAAACATACCCCGTTGTGGCTTTCATCTCATCAGCATCAGAGATCCAATTCGCATCACTATATCCTTCAAGAACCGATGGGTATCCAGAATAGTGAAGTCCATAGGTCACAGTACCTTTCAAGTAGCGCATAATTCGTTCAATAGCATGCCAGTGTACATCACCCGGATTGGAAACAAACCGGCTCAGTTTGCTCACAGCAAACATGATGTCAGGCCTCGTAGCACTCGCTAGGTACATAAGTGAACCAATGACTTGAGAGTATCTCAGTTGATCCTTAGCTGTGCCTTCGTTCTTTCGAATCCGCACACTAGGATCATATGGTGTTGGAGAAGTCTTGCAGTCCGAATATTCAAAACGACTCAAGATCTTCTCAACATAGTGAGATTGCAGAAGTGTAATCCCACCCTCATTATCTCTCAACAGCTTGATGTTTAAAATAACATCAGCCACACCAAGGTCCTTCATCTCAAAATTTTGAGATAGAAACGACTTAACCTCCTCAATTAATTTGAGGTTGGTCCCAAATATCAGTATGTCATCAACATACAAGCACAGTATAACTCCTTCGCCCCCACCATGGCGATAGTATACACATTTGTCAGCTTCATTAACAACAAAGCCAACCGATGTTAAAGTTGTATTGAACTTCTCATGCCATTGCTTAGGTGCTTGTTTCAAGCCATATAAAGATTTCAGTAACTTACACACTTTTCCTTCCTGACCATCTATTACAAAGCCATCTGGCTGTTGCATATAGATTTCCTCGTCTAGCTCTCCGTTCAGGAAGGCCGTCTTAACATCCATTTGATGGACGAGAAGACCATGCGAGGCCGCCAACGAGAGTAATACTCGTATGGTGGTCAGTCTGGCCACAGGTGAATAAGTATCGAAGAAATCCTCATCTTCTTTCTGGGAATAACCCTTGGCCACAAGCCTAGCCTTATATTTTTCAATCGTACCATCAGGCCTAAGCTTCTTTTTGAACACCCACTTACATCCCAATGGTTTACAGCCATAGGGACGTTCTGTGATTTCCCATGTCCCATTAACCAAGATGGAGTCCATCTCGCTACGGACCGCTTCTTTCCAGTAGTCAGCATCCGGAGACGCATAAGCTTCTGAAATGGAAGTGGGAGTATCATCCACAAGGTACACAAGGAAATCATCACCAAAGGACTTTGCAGTCCTCTGTCTCTTGCCCCTACCAAGGGTTTCCTTGTCCTCCTCCTCAGGATTTTCATCATGTGTTTGTTCATAATATTCCATCGGAATGGCAGGTTCAGGAGTCTCATCAGATTCCAGTCTAGAAGTGCTTTGCATATCTCTCATAGGAAAAATATCCTCAAAGAATGTAGCATCTTTAGACTCCATAATCGTACCGACTTTCATGTCAGGTACCTCAGATTTCACTACCAGAAATCTATAGCCGACGCTATTCTTAGCGTAGCCCAAATTAACGCAATCCACAGTCTTTGGTCCAAGCTTACGCTTTTTGGGGATCGGCACATTGACTTTCGCCAAACAGCCCCAAGTACGTAAGTATGAGAGTGTTGTTCTTCTCTTTTCCCATTGTTCATAGGGAGTGATCTCATTGTCTTTTGTCGGAACTTTATTCAGGACATGACATGATGTCAATATAGCCTCCCCCACCATGCCTTGGATAAACCCGATGTATCTAACATGGCGTTAACCAAATCAGTTAGAGTACGGTTTTTCCGTTCGGCAACCCCATTTGACTGAGGTGAGTAGGGAGGCGTCCTCTCATGAATGATACCATGTTCCGCACAAAAGGAATCAAACTCATTAGAGAAATACTCTCCACCACGATCTGACCGGACTCATTTTATTTTCTTTTCAAGTTGATTCTCAACTTCTGCCTTATAGATTTTAAAGTAGTGTAGAGCCTCATCTTTAGTGTTTAAAAGATATACATAGCAGTATCTAGTAGAATCATCTATCAGTGTCATGAAGTATCTCTTTCCACCTTTAGTCAACACACCATTCATCTCACAAAGATCAGAATGTATGAGTTCTAATGGCGCCAAGTGTCTCTCCTCCGCAGCCTTATGGGGCTTGCGAGGTTGCTTTGCTTGCACACACGAATGGCACTTAGAACCTTTGGCTAAAGTGAAACTTGGGATTAAATTTAACTTTGCTAACCGCGTCATACAACCAAAACCAATGTGACAAAGACGTGAATGCCAAACTTCTGTTTCATTAACATTTGAATGAATATTGTTCACGACTTTATTACAAAAAACAGCGAGGGAAAAGCGGAATAGACCTCCACATTCATAACCTTTTCCAACAAACAGTCCATATTTCGTAACGACTACTTTATTAGACTCGAATACCAGCTTAAACCCTTCTCTACATAGAAGGGAACCACTAACGAGATTCTTCTTGATGGCGGGGACATGCTGTACGTTCTTCAGTTGCACGATCCTTCCCGAAGTAAACTTCAGTTCGACCGTGCCAACACCATGAACAGAAGCACGCGCGCCATTCGCCATCAGTACGGACCCGTTTCCTGTGGCCTGATATGAAGAAAACAATGAAATGTCAGCGCACACATGAATATTTGCACCTGTGTCAATCCACCAATCGGTAGACTGGCAAACTGAAAATACAGTAAACAAATTACCGTACCCAGATGGCCCACTCTCATTGTTGCTCACAATCATGTTGACAGTCTTGGAGTCCTGTCCTGGCTTCTTGAACTTGTGTGGGCACTTGACAGCCCAATGTTCATCAGAACCACAAGTGAAACAGCCACCCTTCTTCTTATCCTTCTTGAAAGGCTTCTTGCCCTTCTTCTTAAACTCGGTATTCTGTTGGACACCAGTCTTTCCCTTGGGCTTGTGGGGGTTGAAGTTCTTCTGCACCATGTTGGCGACAGAGGTCCCTTCGTTCCCTTTTCCATTCGAGTCCTTTGCTCTCGAGTTCTGCTCAACACTCAGATGGCCAATGATATCCTCAACTGAGAATTCACGCCTCTGATGTTTCAGAGTGGTAGCAAAATTCCTCCAGGAATTGGGTAGCTTAGCGATGATGCATCCCGCGACAAATTTTCCCGGCAGCACACACTTCAGAACCTCAAGTTCCTTAGCGATGCACTATATCTCATGAGCCTGTTCCAATACAGGACGGTTTTCCACCATCTTGTAATCGTGGAACTGCTCCATAATATACATCTCGCTTCCAGCATCGGTTGCGCCGAATTTAGATTCGAGCGCCTCCCACAAGTCCTTGGCAACCCGCATATGTAAATATGCATCAACCAACTTATCTCCGATCACGCTCAGAACGCATCCAACAAAGACGACGGTGGCCTCCCTGAACGCCTTCTCCTGTTCAGGAGCAATCGTTCCCGTGGGAGTCACACCGGCGACCCAGAACACGTTCATCGCCGTGAGCCATAAGACGGTTTTGGTCTGCCAACGCTTAAAGTACGTCCCCGTAAATGGGGCAGGTTTCAGTGCAGCAGCAAAACCATGGATCGAAAATTGCCTACACATATTAGGTTTTTGGATTGTTGAGAAATTAAGCAATTGTTCGATTAATTTAATCCAAGAATGAATCATGAACATGATATAGACAGTGCTAATGACATACTGAAAATTCATGATGTACGCACATACTAGACATATAGTAGAAACATCTACGCAAACTACTAGTACTGCACACATGGAAATAATCAGGATAAGGGTAAGCATGTTATACCCTCCAGTAGGCCAGTTGGCCGAATCAGCAGCAGAGGCGGCGGCCTCGTCGGCGATGCGCTTGTCGGAGGCAGCCTTGTCGGCAGCAGCCTTGTCAGCGTCAGTGCTGGTGCTCATGGTGAAGACGAAGGCGACGCGGACGAAGATGTAGTTGACGTAGAGGAAGCAGTCGAACCGAGGCGAGCAGTCGCGTAGAAGATGCTCCCCAAAAACCTAATCGCCCCTCTCCCGTACAGGATCTGGAGAGGCGGGGTTTCGGAGGCCTACTCTCCCGTCGGCCGTGTACGCGGAAGACGGGGTGGAGTCACCGGCGACAGCAGCAGCGAGAGGAACGACAGAGGTGGTGGTGGCAGAGCAGATGTGATCTGTCTTATTCTCTGGAGAGGAGCGACCTCTCTTATATAGGCGCAGAGGAGGAGACAAACGGTCCAGCATAAACGCACATAATGAATCACAATGAATTCTGGTAACGGCCGTACTTAAGACAAAACGTTTCAGCTCGTAATCATTTTTCATTGACCGTTTTCAGTTGACTGTTCAAATTCCAATCCTGCGTGACAAAAAGAACACATCGGCTCGGCGAGATTCCCGCAACCCGCGGCGCGGCGCGTCGCGACGAGACGAGGAGGAGCGCGCGTGTGGAACACCTCTCCTTCCGTCACACCAACTCATACTAGTGGGAGAATGTCTCACCTTATAAGTTGGTGTACATCTCTCTGAACTAGCAATGTGGGACTAAACTCCCACCACTTGCTAGGCAGCATGGGCCCTTAGGGATTTTTTCTGTAATTGCTAAATGGGCCCAAAGCCCATCTCATATTCAGCAATCCCCCACCAGATCCCAAAGGCCCATGGTGTTGTCCTCTGTTCCAAACTCTGTTTTGATATACCAGTATTTCAGTGGAGACCCGTTAAGGTTGAACATCCACCTAGAGCAAATAGCTACACCACTCCACAACTCAACAATGGACTAAGCCTTGAATTGTCAAGTTGGCGTGAAGGGGTTTCACCAAGTGTCTTACCAGTACTAGTTTGCCGAAGGCTGACCCCTCGGGTGGAGCATATTAGTCACTCCTGGCCCATTCATGAACTTACTGGAGATCACCCTAATCTCATAGACTGTGACCAGCAGTCAGGCTCATATAGGTGTGTTCCTCCAAAGATCGCTCTGTAGGAAAGCATCTTGCTTATTCAAGCCTTGGAACACATTAAGACATAAGTCAACCTGCCATACAGTTACCGAGAGTTGTGCATCTCCAACGGAGCGGGTTAGTTAAAAAACTCTCCTCAGTTAATCACTAGCTTGTTTTCCCAGGTCCTACTTCACGGGATCTCCGATCACATAGGTTGGGTTACTACCATGGCAACTCATGTGGGTCTCATACCCATCTCCCTCGATGCATTGTCTATCACAACACGTGATAGCCCTTTAGTAAAGGGATCTGCCAGATTCTTAGCCGACTGGATATAATCCAATGCTATCACTCCGGAGTTTCTTAAACGTCTGACAGCTTTTAATCTCATTCGTATGATTTTGTTGGACTGCATGTTGTCCTTTGAACTCTTTACTTTAACAATAACAGTCTGATTGTCACAGTTCATAAGGATAGCTGGAACCGGCTTTTCAACCACTGGCAAGTCCATCAAAAGATCTCGAAGCCATCCTGCTTCGACACCAGATGTGTCTAATGCTGTTAATTCTGCTTCCATTGTCGATCTTGTTAGGATCGTTTGCTTGCAAGACTTCCAAGAAACAGCACCACCTCCAAGGGTAAAAACATACCCCGTTGTGGCTTTCATCTCATCAGCATCAGAGATCCAATTCGCATCACTATATCCTTCAAGAACCGAAGGGTATCCAGAATAGTGAAGTCCATAGGTCACAGTACCTTTCAAGTAGCGCATAATTCGTTCAATAGCATGCCAGTGTACATCACCCGGATTGGAAACAAACCGGCTCAGTTTGCTCACAGCAAACATGGTGTCAGGTCTCGTAGCACTCGCCAGGTACATAAGTGAACCAATGACTTGAGAGTATCTCAGTTGATCCTTAGATGTGCCTTCGTTCTTTCGAATCCGCACACTAGGATCATATGGTGTTGGAGAAGTCTTGCAGTCCGAATATTCAAAACGACTCAAGATCTTCTCAACATAGTGAGATTGCAGAAGTGTAATCCCACCCTCATTATCTCTCAACAGCTTGATGTTTAAAATAACATCAGCCACACCAAGGTCCTTCATCTCAAAATTTTGAGATAGAAACGACTTAACCTCCTCAATGACTTTGAGGTTGGTCCCAAATATCAGTATGTCATCAACATACAAGCACAGTATAACTCCTTCGCCCCCACCATGGCGATAGTGTACACATTTGTCAGCTTCATTAACAACAAAGCCAACCGATGTTAAAGTTGTATTGAACTTCTTATGCCATTGCTTAGGTGCTTGTTTCAAGCCATATAAAGATTTCAGTAACTTACACACTTTTCCTTCCTGACCATCTATTACAAAGCCATCTGGCTGTTGCATATAGATTTCCTCGTCTAGCTCTCCGTTCAGGAAGGCCGTCTTAACATCCATTTGATGGACGAGAAGACCATGCGAGGCCGCCAACGAGAGTAATACTCGTATGGTGGTCAGTCTGGCCACAGGTGAATAAGTATCGAAGAAATCCTCATCTTCTTTCTGGGAATAACCCTTGGCCACAAGCCTAGCCTTATATTTTTCAATCGTACCATCAGGCCTAAGCTTCTTTTTGAACACCCACTTACATCCCAATGGTTTACAGCCATAGGGACGTTCTGTGATTTCCCATGTCCCATTAGCCAAGATGGAGTCCATCTGCTACGGACTGCTTCTTTCTAGTAGTCAGCATCCGGAGACGCATAAGCTTCTGAACTGGAAGTGGTAGTATCATCCACAAGGTACACAAGGAAATCATCACCAAAGGACTTTGCAGTCCTCTGTCTCTTGCCCCTACCAAGGGTTTCCTTGTCCTCCTCCTCAGGATTTTCATCATGTGTTTGTTCATAATATTCCATCGGAATGGCAGGTTCAGGAGTCTCATCAGATTCCAGTCTAGAAGTGCTTTGCATATCTCTCATAGGAAAAAATATCCTCAAAGAATGTAGCATCTTTAGACTCCATAATCGTACCGACTTTCATGTCAGGTACCTCAGATTTCACTACCAGAAATCTATAGCCGACGCTATTCTTAGCGTAGCCCAAATTAACGCAATCCACAGTCTTTGGTCCAAGCTTACGCTTTTTGGGGATCGGCACATTGACTTTCACCAAACAGCCCCAAGTACGTAAGTATGAGAGTGTTGTTCTTCTCTTTTCCCATTGTTCATAGGGAGTGATCTCATTGTCTTTTGTCGGAACTTTATTCAGGACATGACATGATGTCAATATAGCCTCCCCCACCATGCCTTGGATAAACCCGATGTATCTAACATGGCGTTAACCAAATCAGTTAGAGTACGGTTTTTCCGTTCGGCAACCCCATTTGACTGAGGTGAGTAGGGAGGCGTCCTCTCATGAATGATACCATGTTCCGCACAAAAGGAATCAAACTCATTAGAGAAATACTCTCCACCACGATCTGACCGGACTCGTTTTATTTTCTTTTCAAGTTGATTCTCAACTTCTGCCTTATAGATTTTAAAGTAGTGTAGAGCCTCATCTTTAGTGTTTAAAAGATATACATAGCAGTATCTAGTAGAATCATCTATCAGTGTCATGAAGTATCTCTTTCCACCTTTAGTCAACATACCATTCATCTCACAAAGATCAGAATGTATGAGTTCTAATGGCGCCAAGTGTCTCTCCTCCGCAGCCTTATGGGGCTTGCGACGTTGCTTTGCTTGCACACACGAATGGCACTTAGAACCTTTGGCTAAAGTGAAACTTGGGATTAAATTTAACTTTGCTAACCGCGTCATACAACCAAAACCAATGTGACAAAGACGTGAATGCCAAACTTCTGTTTCATTAACATTTGAATGAATATTGTTCACGACTTTATTACAAAAAACAGCGAGGGAAAAGCGGAATAGACCTCCACATTCATAACCTTTTCCAACAAACAGTCCATATTTCGTAACGACTACTTTATTAGACTCGAATACCAGCTTAAACCCTTCTCTACATAGAAGGGAACCACTAACGAGATTCTTCTTGATGGCGGGGACATGCTGCACGTTCTTCAGTTGCACGATCCTTCCCGAAGTAAACTTCAGTTCGACCGTGCCAACACCATGAACAGAAGCACTCGCGCCATTCCCCATCAGTACGGACCCGTTTCCTGTGGCCTGATAAGAAGAAAATAATGAAATGTCAGCACACACATGAATATTTGCACCTGTGTCAATCCACCAATCGGTAGACTGGCAAACTGAAAATACAGTAAACAAATTACCGTACCCAGATGGCCCACTCTCATTGTTGCTCACAATCATGTTGACAGTCTTGGAGTCCTGTCCTGGCTTCTTGAACTTGTGTGGGCACTTGACAGCCCAATGTTCATCAGAACCACAAGTGAAACAGCCACCCTTCTTCTTATCCTTCTTGAAAGGCTTCTTGCCCTTCTTCTTAAACTCGGTATTCTGTTGGACACCAGTCTTTCCCTTGGGCTTGTGGGGGTTGAAGTTCTTCTGCACCATGTTGGCGACAGAGGTCCCTTCGTTCCCTTTTCCATTCGAGTCCTTTGCTCTCGAGTTCTGCTCAACACTCAGATGGCCAATGATATCCTCAACTGAGAATTCACGCCTCTGATGTTTCAGAGTGGTAGCAAAATTCCTCCAGAAATTGGGTAGCTTAGCGATGATGCATCCCGCGACAAATTTGCCCGGCAGCACACACTTCAGAACCTCAAGTTCCTTAGCGATGCACTGTATCTCATGAGCCTGTTCCAATACAGGACGGTTTTCCACCATCTTGTAATCGTGGAACTGCTCCATAATATACATCTCGCTTCCAGCATCGGTTGCGCCGAATTTAGATTCGAGCGCCTCCCACAAGACCTTGGGAACCCGCATATGTAAATATGCATCAACCAACTTATCTCCGATCACGCTCAGAACGCATCCAACAAAGACGACGGTGGCCTCCCTGAACGCCATCTCCTGTTCAGGAGCAATCGTTCCCGTGGGAGTCACACCGGCGATCCAGAACACGTTCATCGCCGTGAGCCATAAGATGGTTTTGGTCTGCCAACGCTTAAAGTACGTCCCCGTAAACGGGGCAGGTTTCAGTGCAGCAGCAAAACCATGGATCGAAAATTGCCTACACATATCAGGTTTTTGGATTGTTGAGAAATTAAGCAATTGTTCGATTAATTTAATCCAAGAATGAATCATGAACATGATATAGACAGTGCTAATGACATACTGAAAATTCATGATGTACGCACATACTAGACATATAGTAGAAACATCTACGCAAACTACTAGTACTGCACACATGGAAATAATCAGGATAAGGGTAAGCATGTTATACCCTCCAGTAGGCCAGTTGGCCGGATCAGCAGCAGAGGCGGCGGCCTCGTCGGCGATGCGCTTGTCGGAGGCGGCCTTGTCGGCGTCGGTGCTGGTGCTCATGGTGAAGACGAAGGCGACGCGGACGAAGATGTAGTCGACGTAGAGGAAGCAGTCGAACCGAGGTGAGCAGTCGCGTAGAAGACGCTCCCCAAAAACCTAATCGCCCCTCTCCCGTACAGGATCTGGAGAGGCGGGGTTTCGGAGGCCTGCTCTCCCGTCGGCCGTGTACGCGGAAGACGGGATGGAGTCACCGGCGACAGCAGCAGCGAGAGGAACGACAGAGGTGGTGGTGGCAGAGCAGATGTGATCTGTCTTATTCTCGTGACGTGACGTGACGAGCGGGCGGCGGAGGAGGAGGAGGAGCGCGTGTGGAACACCTCTCCTTCCTTCACACCAACTCATACTAGTGGGAGAATGTCTCACCTTATAAGTTGGTGTACATCTCTCTCAACTAGCAATGTGGGACTAAACTCCCACCACTTGCTAGGCAGCATGGGCCCTTAGGGATTTTTTCTGTAATTGTTAAATGGGCCCAAAGCCCATCTCATATTCAGCAGTAGGCTTGGGAGGCATCAAAAATTGCAGGCTTCGTGCTAATACAACTTACCGAGCATGCACAGGCACCCTTTGCCTGTGCGTGGGACGTCGCGTATTCTCTCACTTCACAAAACCAAGCTACAATTACAGTAACCTTTCTTGGTCTTTGTGGTGCGTCCGATGAAAAGCAAGAAGCCGAGAACGAAGCTCCTGGAGAAGTACTGTAGCAATCATCGTACCAATACTTATTATTGTAGAATAAAGAATCTTAGCCTTTACTTTGGGAGCAAATCTCGCCTATTCCTGCTCAATTTGTCCATTCAGATTCCACAAAGTTTCTCTGACTTCATTGTGTGAAGTCAGAGAATCCCCTGCGGCTGGCATGTGGGTCATCAAAATCACAACCTGCGTCTACCCTACAGTGTCGCACGGTCACTCGTCGTCAGTATTTGTGCAACTATATATGGCATTTATGAAAGCGCGTAGCTGATACTATCCTTAACTCTGCACCTCCACTGTTGCATATAATCTTGCTGCATGTAGGCAGTGTACGAATAATAATATCAGAGGACGTCGGCAGTGCATGTATCCATAAAGAGTAGAAATATCTTGAGCAGTAGAAATATCAGTGGACGTCGGCAAGGCTGGCTAGCTTAGTAGCTAAGGTACCTACATGCAGTGAATATGGTTGAGTTGTAATCAAGTACTAGCTTCTAGCACGTGTGTACGTGGTACTAGCTAGCTTCTAGTGTGTGTACGTGGAGGTGCACGTGTTGCTCATAAACCGGCTTCTAAGCCCCTCTTGTAAACTTAAGCAATCAAGCTTCAAAGGTGTAGTAGTGAACGTGAGCTACTCAAGTGCAAGTGTGTGTGTGTGCCTTCCTTTGCTCCCGTGTAACAGCTACCACGCAGAGCTGCTCTCCGATCCTCTTCGTTTGATCCTGGGATAGCTAGCTACTCGGTAGTTTAGCTAACATCCACCTCTGGCTAGATCATGCATGCATGCATGGTCAGATTGTCTAGGCAGTAATCTATGAGTGAGGCGTCACAGAGGCCGGGCTTCATGGAGCCCGTTTTGCCAAAAAAAAAACAGAATATACTTAAAAGTTTCAAAAAATATCAATTTTTTATACAAATACATATGACTGATCCATGGTTGGTTGCTGCATGAGTACCTTATTTTTCTGTAATGTTTTTGTTCTTGTCCAATGATGGACCAATTGGCGAAGAACCCTAGCCGCCAACCAGAGGTGATTAGATCGCCCGGTACACATACCCAAACTCGCCACAAAACCTAGCTTAAACCCTGGTTACGGAGCAATTGCACGATCATCCACAATGTAACCATGGATGAGCTTCTGCATGGACGGCTACAGGATCAGCCACGCTGCTGTCTCAGGCATCATCGGCGAACCGGATTTGGAGAAGTCATGCAGGCAAGGTCAAAGCAACATTATCCAAGAGAGTACAAAGTGTTTTGACATAAAATTCCAATTAGTAGACACAATGCGAGCCTATCGGTGTTGGATGTAGTTAGTTAAGAAAAAAGTTATCTTTTGATTTTGTATTATCGATTCACAAATTAATGTAATATTTAGTTTTGTTTCATCTTGGTGTATATCAATATAGTATATATTAAAGAAGTTTATATAAATAAAAAAGTCTAAACGAAGAAAGAGAGAACAAGCCTCTTCGCATTGTACGCAGAATTGAAGTTAAACATGGGCAATTTGATGAGAGACATGCACATATGTATTTAGCATTCGGCAAAAATTAGAGAAGATGTAGTGGCGGTTTGCTTTATTACGGCAGGTAGTAAAAATAATTTTGCCATCCATAAAACTTGTGGGCTTGTACAAATTATCTGATACTTCCTCCGTCTAAAAATACTTGTCATCAAAATGGACAAAAGGAGATATATTTAGAAGTAAAATACATCTAGATACATACTCTTTCATTCATTTTGATGACAAGTATTTCCGAACGGAGGGAGTACAAATTCAATAGTACTCTCTTCGTTCCCAAATATTTGTCTTTCTTGAGATATGTAGTTGCCATGCTGCAGAGCTAAAAAGGAGGATGCGACACGTGTCATTGGTCATGGGTAATTTAGGATTGGGAGGCATCAAGAATTGTAGGCAACACGGTAATGCAAATGATCGAGCCTGGGAAAAGACCCGCTGCTTATGCGATCATCCTCAATGTCACGGCCTGTGCAGGGTAGACTAAAGGACACTTTTCACTGGTCAGCTCATTGAGGGAGAAGGTCCGAAACTTCTCATTCATCCCGAGGAAGGTGAAGACTGCAGGTGCTCCGTGTTCCATACAGTGTAGCTATAGCTAGCCACGTACGATATACTTCCATGATAGTTAGAGAGAGGCTGCTCTCTTCCACATGCACACCAATGAGGTAGAGGAAGAATGCATCCATCATCCAGTGTATCGATAATTATCCTGATATGATTATGAGATGGATAAAAAGAAGCAAGTAATAAATGAAGACTCTGGCTGGCGATCACCCGGTTTATGAAGCCCCTTCCTGCTTCTGGTTCTTCCTGATGAAAGTCCAGTCCCTCACGGGAGCGAATTAGAAGTAAACAATTAATCCATGCTCGAACCTGTGTTGGCGTTGTGCTTGCGGCTACGAAAGCCCGGGTTGAACGTGCAAAGCCATGATATTATGTCTATCTGCCTCAATCTCGAATGAAAAAGCCATGATTCATGCACTGAGGCGGAAAAGGGTAGCAATTGAATGCTCGTTAAGCAAACGAATTACCTGGTTTCTTTCATCAATCTCATCTTAATGTCCTATTATGTCCACTACCCATTACCATAAGTTCTCGGTCCTCTAGCAACGACGCACCAATGCTAAGTGATCTTTTAATTTCATCCTCCTCACATGCTCTAAGAACACTTACAAAATGGTTAGGTCTTCCATCGCGGGAGAAAGTAATGAGAGCTACAATTATCCATCATGTGTCATTGCCAAAACGACATTCGTATTTAATCCAATATATATCACCTATGCTTCTCTCAGTTCTCTCATCAGAACCCTATAAGAAGCTAGAACACAATATACCAGCATGGAGACCTTAATTCATGGTGAGCTGTCAAAAGATATCGTAGATATATGTAGTCGCTCTTCGATGTAAAGAAAAAAAAATAATACGATGCATATATCACTGGTCATGAATAATATAGGCTTGGGAGCCATCAGAAATTGCAGGCTACGTGCTAATACAACTGATGGAGCCTACACAGGCCCCCTTGGCTTGTGCATGCCACGTTGCGTATTCTCTGACTTCACAAAACCAACCACCACTACAGTAACCTTTCTTGGTCTTTGTGCTGCGCCGGATCAAAAGCAAGACGTCGAGAACGAAGCTCTGGGAGTAATGTAGCAATCTTCGTTGCAGTACTTATTATTGTGGAATGAAGAACCTTAACCTTTACTTTGGGAGGAAATCTCGCCTATTCTTGCTAAATTTGACCACTCAGATTCCATGAAGCCAGGTTACTATAGCTTCTCGGACTTCATCGTGTGAAGTCAGAGAATCCCCTGCGGCTGGCATGGGGGTCGTCAAAATCACAACGTGCATCCACCCTACGGTGTTGCAGGGTCACTCCTCGTGAATATTTGCGCAACTATATGTGGCATCTATGGAAGCGCGTAACTGATACTGTCATTAACTCTGACGGTCTGTGGCATACCTAGCATCTCCACCTCCGGCTAGATAATGCAAGCCTGGCTAGATTGTCTAGGCAGAAATCTGACGTCTAGTCTAGTCATGAGCGAGAGCCTACCACTTCCTACAAGGCCCTCGTCGGTGACAAATCCTTCCAAGGCGACCATATGGGCACTGCCCAGTCCGACCGTGTTGACCACCCACCGCACAAAATCCAATCCAGCGCTGATCAAAAACCACATTGATGGTGCGGTACCATATCAATAATGCATGGCAATGCTAAGAGACCTTCTCATCCCCCC